>CAUYON010160994.1:0-13331 GCA_963573935.1 Arctocebus calabarensis
AGATTCCCTATTTAACAAATGGTGCTGGGTGAACTGGCTGGCAACCTGTAGAAGACTGAAACTGGACCCATCCCTTTCACCATTAACCAAGATAGACTCTTACTGGATCAAAGATTTAAACTTAAGACATGAAGCTATAAAAATATTAGAAGAAAGTGCAGGGAAAACTCTTGAGGGAATTGGCCTGGGTGAATTTTTTATGAGGAGGACTCCCCAGGCAATTGAAGCAGTATCGAAAATACAATACTGGGACTTGATCAAACTAAAAAGCTTCTGCACTGCTAAGAACACTGTAAGTGTAGCAGGCAGACAGCCCTCAGAATGGGAGAAAATATTTGCAGGTTATGTCTCAGACAAGGGTTTAATAACCAGAATACACAAAGAACTTAAGTGTATTGGCAACAAAAGGGCAAGTGATCCCAACTCAGGGTGGGAAAGGATTTGAAGAGAAATTTCTCTAAAGAAGACAGGCGCATGGCCTACAGACACATGAAAAAATGCTCACCATCCTTAATGATCAGAGAAATGCAAATCAAAACTTCTTTGAGATATCATCTAACTCCAGTAAGATTAACCCACATAACAAAATCCCAAAACCAGAGATGTTGGCGTGGATGTGGAGAAAGGGAAACACTTCTCCACTGTTGGTGGGAATGCAGACTGGTACATTCCTTTTGAAAAGATATTTGGACAATACTTAGAGATCTAAAAATAGATCTGCCATTCGATCCTATAATTCCTTTATTGGGTATATATCCAGAAGACCAAAAATCACATCATAATAAAGATATTTGTACCAAAATGTTTATTGCAGCCCAATTCATAATTCCTAAGTCGTGGAAGAAGCCCAAATACCTATCAACCCACGAATGGATTAAAAAATGATGGTACATGTATACCATGGAATATTATGTAGCCTTAAAGAAAGATGGAGACTTAACCTCTTTTGTGTTTACATGGATGGAGCTGGAACATATTCTTCTTAGCAAAGTATCTCAGGAATGGAAGAAAATTTATCCAATGTACTCAGCCCTAATATGAAGCTAATTTGTAGCTTTCATATGAAGGCTAAAACCCAATTATAGCACAAGAATACAGGGAAAAAGTAAAGGGAGGCGAGGGGAGGGGGGGGATGGGTGGAGGAGGGCAATTAGTGGGATCATACCTATGGTGCATCTTAGCAGGGTACTGGTGAAACTTATTAAATGTAGAGTATCAATGTCTTCATATAGTGATCAAGAAAATGCCATGAAGGCTATCTGTAACAGTACAATCAAAATATTTCTGATTGTATATGAAGTACATTGTGCCCTATGATTGCACCAATGTACACAATTATGATTTAATAAAATTATTCAAAAAAAGAAAGTTAAATAACTCCTTAAACAATAAAGGAGATATCTGATATATGGAAATTTTTTTCTGGGTGCCAATTCAAGTTTATTCATTCATTATTTCTTCTTTTGTAAAATTCATCCTCTTAAGAAAAACGTATTAATTTCTACAGTTTTTAGTTAAACTACACACATTGTTCTTGGTAATGGAAATAAAATGTTGAGCAAGAGAGACAAAATTTTCTGCCCTGGTGGACAGAAAGTGTTCTTGTCCAGGCAGTAGGTAATAACACTTTGAAGAGGAATAAAACAAGGTAGAGGGGAAGAGATTGCAGGCAGTACTATTTTGGATTGCTGAGGTGATGAAAATTGATCAAAGGAGGACATCAAAACTTAGTCCAACATATTAATTATGGCAGCCAAGTCTTGTTAACATCCACCAGTGGAAGCCTCAAAGGGTAACTTCAAGAACAACGGTCCCAATCTATCAATTTATCCAGTTTTTGATGAAAGGAATTGATACCCGCACTTGCACTCATTTTTAGTACCTAAGCTTGTCATTCATATGGAAGAAGAATGATTAAAATATCTATGTCACAAATATTACTTTTAATAAAATCTTGTATCTTCTTGCAAAATATTTATTTTTTTGCCATAAAATGGTAAAAACAAAATTTTTCTAAGAAGAATTTGCCTCATTGGACCTCACCCTTTCATGTGATAGCTTCATGAAATTTTTAACAAATCTCAATCACAGATACTCCAATGTAAATGGAAATCATGACCTATTTTATCAGTCTGAATTCAGCTGAGGGATTTCCATCCCTAAATAGTATATAGAAGGATTTATTAGGCCCAGGCCTCCATTTCTAATGTCTAGTTCCAAGGTGTAGCAAAACTCATGGAGCAAATCGGTGGCAAAAATGTAGCCATTAGATAAGGACATTGGTTAAATGTAAAAAAAAAAAAAGTGACTGATTTGGAGACCCAGTTCTGCACTAAGATAATTGTGTTCTTTCTGGGGAAAAAGTAATTATTTTCTGGTATGGCTTTTTTGTCTTTGAAAAGAGAATGGATTCAATCAAAAATATTTAAATAAATTGTTGAAGTTTTCTTTTTCTTCTTTTTTCTTTTTTTGAGACAGAGCCTCAAGCTGTCACCCTAAATAGAGTGCCATGGCATCACAGCTCACAGCAACCTCCAATTCCTGGGCTCAAGTGAGTCTCCTGCCTCTGCCTTCCAAGTAGCTAGGACCACAGGCACCCACCACAACTCCCAGCCATTTTTTGGTTGTAGCCATCATTGTTGTTTGGTGGGCCCGGGCTGGATTTTAACCTGAGAGCTCAGGTGTACGTGGCTGGTGCCTTAGCCCGTTGAGCCACAGGCATCGAGCCAAAGTTTTCTTAATTAAATTATCTAAATACTAAAATATTAAACAGATGAATCTATACATGCTTTAGAAGAAATGATATAGTTGAAAAGGAACAAAATCACACTGAATTTATTTATTTGAAGAACCTTCACATCCTTGCCCCAATGCCAGTGAAAACTATTGGAAAAACCTATGAGGTTTTCTCTGAAAATTCAAGTAATACATGTGTTACAATTATTGATTTATGGTTGCATATGTAGCATACATGTTGATTAATAATTCTATTAAACCTGAAATTTACTTAAATAATTGCCATTTAGACAAGCAACACAGTTATTTCAATAATATCTTAATAACATTATTTCATAATAATATTTTCATAAAAGAAACAAAACACATATAACAATAATGGTTTTTAAAAATATTCTATAATAAAGATGCTAGCTAGAAAGAACCAGGATATTGGTTTTGGTAAAGCAGAAGATATGACTTTTATTGATTAAGCACTTTTGAAATATATCAAAATACAGATTACATGACTAAATACAAGTGTAGCTCTAAAACTCCTACGTAAAGACAATTGTTTCAGCCATAATTTCCATTTCTGACTAAAAAAAGATTTCTATTCCCCAAATTTTTTCCCCAGGACAGTATGTTGAGATAGTAAATCATTATTAGAATAGCAGAAACAGCATTTGTATTGATCAAGCCACTTTACAAGTCTTAGAGGATCTAATAATTTCATTGTGAAATAAATAAAGCATAGCAGTTTCCAGAGAGAAAATGACATGAATTGCCATTCGCAATGTGGTGAAAGGATGGTAACTAGAGGCCCACCACCATAGTGACCAAACTGTTCTTTGATGATACAACTGATAAGTCAGTGGACTCCTAGCAAAAACATAAATACATTAAACATACTGTGTTGATCTCACTTTGCTTAGCTTGTCTATTTAAAATGAGGCAAATTATTAAAATGCCAATGAAAATCTTGTTTTTTCTTATAAATTACCTGTTTATAAATTTTAATGCAAGTCTGAAAATTGGTTAGAGGTAGATCTGAATAACTTCATTATAATATTTGTGTTTTATGTATTCTGAGTTTAATCTTTGTGTTACGTATTTTCTAACTTTTAAAGTCCTATCTCAGATCGATGAAATATTATTGAACTTTCAGTTTTAGTATGTTTTTATAAGCACAGAAATACCAAACTGAGAATTTTTGCTATAAATATAGTATCTGATATTAAATAGAAAAGTTAAGTGAAATGTAACAGAAGTCTAAAAATTTCTAAGATTGCCTAGGAATAAGCACTCTCTTGAGCAATAAAGACAACTGTGGTCAAATTTCATTGACTGGACATATTTTTGAATCTGATTTATAAGTGTTACTGTATGTCTTCTATTGTAAGTCTGATACACAACTATAATGAATTTCAGTGTTTGATAGTCATAAATATATTCATTAAAATGTGTTTTAATGAATTCATTAACTTAAATATCACTTTGGTTATGTTACTTATTAGAATATTTATAGCTTATAGTCTTTTTGTTGACTATAAAACTCAGGAAAAAATGCTTTTTCCTATGCATTATCTTGCAAGAGACAGGGTAGTATATTTGTCTCCACCAGCATAGAGCTATACAAAAAGTCAACTTTTGTTATAATTTTCCCCTTGGTTTTGAACGTTCCTGAAGAAGACCAATTGGCCAAAAGAACTTTTGTTGTACAAATATCCGACAGTCATCAGGCATGCTCCAGAGACAGACACATTCTATTCATTCATAAGCCACTTAAACTGTTTGTTATACATGAACATAAATTTTTTAATCAGTCTAACATTTATTCTTTGCCTACTTAAATGGGAGAAGTAGTCAAGTGCCTTAGAGGGATGTAAGATAAACGTGTTGATTACCATAGATCTCAATTACTCATTTGTAAATGAGCACATCATATTACACTTAGAAACTTTTGGAATGATATGGACAAAGACAGTTTCTTAAGGCATTGCTGTATTGAACTGTCTCAATATACGTTGTCTTCAAAATACCATAAATATTCTAGTACTAGGGTTTTCCCCCCACTGGAAATACATTACTCCCTCATTTCTCACTGTCATCCCATTGTTCTTCTATAACATTACTTTATTAAAAAGTGTTTTGTCTCTCTTGTGTACTCACAATGCACATTGACAGGGAAATTCTTGGCCAAAGATTAATGTAAGCTTATCTCAAACAGTTGCTTAAGTTTTATATATCTTGTTAAAGATTGTACTAGAATTCTACATTGCTGATTATACTCAATACAATTGCTTCGTGTAAACATATGGTTATATTAACTAATAATGGATTTTGCTACTATCCATGAGCAATCACTGCAGAGCCAGCCTTCTTCACATGAAGATCCTTTCTTTGAATTGTTTCCCTCCCCTGAAGAGTGCTGAAACCCTTTATTTTCTAGACACAGATGTGACTTTTTCTAGATCAATAACTTACGTTTAGTCATCTTCATTTTTTCCCCAAAATAAGAATGATCTCTGTTCCACAAATCTAATTATTCCATCAGCACAACTGTTTCTAAGTAAGTATTTTGCTTCGTCACTTAGATGCAGGCCTTTTTGTATCTTGACACTTTCCTACCTCTTGCTTTGTGATACAGATCTCTCATCACTTTTTTTCTCTTTCTACTCCAACTATTCCTTCTGGTTTCTATTATCAAGTTTTGTTTCATTTTTTTCCTTTAAAGATTGATGGTGGTTTCCAGGTTTTCATTTTGAATCAATGTCCTCTCATTCTTTCCATATTCATTGTTATTATTTAAATTTTTGTGTTCTACTGACAATATTAGATTTATTCACTCAATCTTGTGTTCAACATGAATTTCATGTATAATATTCAGAAGGTTTATGTGACTTGACATTCTTATCATCTCCTTTTCCCAATCCTAACCAAAGCAACATAAAAAATCATTAAGGTTGGTCTCCAGAAGAAGGTCATTACCTTTCAAGCCTATGCCTCTATGTCTTAGCAATTATATTATCAATATTTTCAGTTTGATCTCATTAATCAATCTCATTATGTGATATATTTTTTCAGTCTTACTTTTTCAGATTGAGTTTACATTTTATCACTTTTGAAATTTTTGGTCTCAGCTCTGACCCTCAACATATTCTAAGACAATTTCTATTTTAGTAATCTACTGCATAATCATTAAAGCATTCTCTCTCAAAACTTGAAAAAGAGAATAAGAACAACCCCTTGGTTTGGTGACCTCCACTCCTACGTTTCTGGACAGTGATATAGAACATCAATTGCCAGTCACATGTGCTGTATCACTATCTTTGCATCCATAGTTTAAATCTTCTTTACTCTAGCTAGGCATCTTCTATACTCCCTGCCTTGGTTCCTGGGTAGTCCTGTTCACAAAGTCAGTCCACCCAGAATCCACAGGTGTCATCTTAGACTTAGACTTTCTCTTCATCTAACGCATGTGATCAGACAATTACTGCTTATTTTTTCCTTTTCTATTTAGAGCAATCTCATCTAATTCTCTACCTGTCTGTAAGCACTGCTCTAACTTAGGCAATTCTCACTATCGTCAAGCAATTTTGATATTTATTATCATACAGTAAAATTGGCATGCCCCCGATGGAAGATACTATTATGATTTCTAACATACATGTAGTTTTATGTAGACACTTTTCAATGATAATCTATTTCTCATTACTTTAGTGTGTCCTTTTGAGAATGTCCTAAGAATAGAGTCCAACAGTTTGCAAACCTTAATACTGGATTCATATACTTAGCATAATGACTTTCAGATTCATCCAAGTTGTGTTGGATCAATATTTATTTTCTCTTGCTTATAGCTTTAAAAACAAACAAACAAACAAACAACAACAGCAAAATGTTCACCAGTAGAGAAAGATTGGCATTCTGGTTAAGTCTCTTCAATTGGAGAGTAGGCCTTATTATGAGGAAGGTGATGGTCATACTCTACAATGTCTACTTTTCTTTAATTACCATTGATAGGATTTGGCAGAGTGACTGGAGAAAACGGGCCAACATATTGAGGAGTCCTAAGATTGTGGCCCCAAGAGTTTCTTACTCATGCTAGTCCAAAGGCAGCCTCATTAGTTTGTTAAAATTTCCATTTAAATATTTCTATTTGTTCAGTAGCTTCTGTTCCTGCCTCATCTTTGCAGAAAATCTTTCTCCACGTTTCATGGTGGGAATTTGTCCTGCAGGTTCAGTCCTCCTATGAGTCTAAGAAGAGTCATTTATTTTCAATTTCTACAAGTTTTTCTTATTGTAAGAACAGGAATAATAAATTCTGAGTACTTTACAACTCTGAGTTAAAACTAGAATTTTACATTTTTTATGTATTGATGATACCAAAAATGTACACATATTTCAAGAAGGAAAAACCTATTAAAATTGTAATACTTAATATTGTAATGTGGATAACAAAAGATGAATACAATTCACACTGAAGCACTGCTTGTACTTGTAGAAGTCAAACATGACTTAAGTATTACAAATTTAATACAGTTTTTATCCTTCTTAAAATGTGCATACATTTTGGGTGCACTTTGTATATATTAGCTTGGTGTATTGATGCTATAATCATAATGTAGAGTTGATTGTTGCCTGTACAAATATAGACACTGTGGACTTACAGAAGAAATTATTGGTTTGGGCAATACATTTAAAGATAAGAGAATTAAGACACTTTTTAAAATAACTGTTTACTGTATATGTTATAATAACTGTTTAAATTCAAAACAAAAATGCTATTCTATGTTAGGTTTTTAAGAAAATGGTCAAAGAACTAATATAGAACAGAAAGAAATTACAAGGAGCTCAGTAAAGATGGGAATTAGAAGACTGAGTGAAAACTGCATGTTACACATACATTCTTTTGATATTTTATATTATTTGACGCAAAGGGAAATGTTTTAGATTGTCAACAATGTAGGCGTCCGGACGTAAATTATTTATTCTTTATCAGTTCTCCAAATCTGTTTCTTACACGCACATTTATTGAACACCTGATACAAAGAAGACTGTGTTAGGAGACTGTAAAAAGGAAGGAGATATGAATGAAGAGAAGGGAAGGGGAAAAAAAAATCTTAGTGTCTGTTATAAAACTTACTGCTATCACTACCCTAACATTCTAATACGTATGAATTCACTGGGAAATAATTATAAAACAAATTAAGTGCTCTTTATATTAGATTATTTTGGAAGATGCTTTACATTAGATTATTTTAGAAGATATTTTTGAGGGGTTAATATTGAAAGCAAATCTCAAAACATGGTAGAGTGATTATAAAAGGAATGACATTCCAGACTAGATGGATTGGGTAAAAAGTCTCTGGGGACAGATGTACTTGAAATCCTAGATGTCCTTGAAATAGGGATTACTTGCAGTGGCTGGACTGTGAACCTCCAAGCTGGTGATAAAGGAAGTTAAAGCTGAAAGCCAAAACATGAGCTGAATTGTGAAAAGTATGTTGGCTCACAGTATGAAACTTGGATTTACCCTTTGGGTAAGAAGAAACCATTGCAATATTTTCAAAAGGGGAATGATGTGATCAATTTGAACTCTAGGTGGATCATTTTAATATTTACATTTTAAGTGTATTAAGGAGAATAAGACTGACAGCAAGGAACATAAGAACACAGTTGTCTTAGTTTTAATTGTCGAAGTGACAGGTGACAGGAATCAGATTAATGTACCTGTTTCTTAACAATTTATTTGATGCTCTTTTGATTTTCCTCTAATATGAAACTTCTAGTAGATTTATAAATACAAACTTCTGGTAGATTTTAAACTTCTATAAATGTACTAGAATTTATTTATTATTTTATTATTTTTACCATTTAAAAAATTCTAAAACAACTGTTTATATGTATTAGTTTTTATTTTCCATGATTCAATATTTATCTTTTAAAAGATAATTAGGACAACTTGAAATTAGTTGTTTGCCTTGTTATTCTATGACTATTTATTTACTTGTTGTTGGAGAATGCTCAAAGAATCATGTTACCCTAAATTCAATTATTCTGAAATTATTCCAAATGGTTTTTGCGTATTTCTGTAGATATGACCTTCAACATAGCACTAATGAACATTCAGAATTCTTTTTTTTTTTTTTTTTTGAGACAGAACCTCAAGCTGTTACGCTGGATAGAGTGCTGTGGCATCACAGCTCACAGCAACCTCCAATTCCTGGGCTCAAGTGAGTCTCTTGCCTCCACCTCCCAAGTAGCTGGGATTACAGGCGCACACCACAACACCCGGCCATTTTTTGGTTGCAGCCATCATTGTTGTTTGGCGGGCCCGGGGCTGGATTCAAACCCGCCAGCTCCGGTGTACGTGGCTGGCGCCTTAGCCCGTTGAGCCACAGGGCCCGCCAAACATTCAGAATTCTTTAGCAAGAGGCATTCTTAAATAGACATTGTCATTTTAATATTAAATGCATATAGTTAAACTGATTATCGTAATTTGTTTAACAATAATATCAACATAATATGCATAAAGGTAAAATTTGTTGTCTTATATTTAAAGATTGCCACAAATTCATACTTAATTTGAAAACTCCATGACTTGGCGATTATGAATTGGGCTGTAATTAACATTGTTGTGCAAATATCTTCATTGTAAAGTGATTTTTTGTCATCTGACTATAAACCTAGTAGAGGAATTGCAGGATCAACCCATGAATGGATTAACGAATTGTGGTATATGTACACCATGGAATATTATGAAGCCAGGAAAAGATGGAGACTTTACCTCCTTTATGTTTACATGGATGGAGCTGGATCATATTCTTCTTAGTAAAGAAACTGAAGAATGGAAAAAAAATACTCAATGTACACAAAACTATTATGAAATCAGGATATAACCACCCACACTTTCATATGAAAGCTAAAACAAAATTATAGCCCAGAAAGAAGGAGAGAAGAGGAGAGGGGACAGGTGGAGGGAGGGTAATCAATGGGACCTCACCTACTGTGCATATGGCAATTGTAAGTGTCAAATACATTAATAGTACAGTATAAATGTCTAAACACAACAATTAAATGCTTGAGGTGAATGATGTGTTAACCAGTTTGATGTAAACATTTGAAATTGTATATAAAATCAGCACATTGTACCCCATAAATGCAGTAATGTACAGTTATGATCTAATAATAAACATAAGAAACCACCAGACACTTACCTTGAATGGTATTGATCAATACACTCATAAATAAGATGTGCTTATATAGTTTCTAGAAAATATTGTTATGAATAAAATGTAACATTTACTGTCTGGTTCAGAAGGTATTATTTGAAATGTAGATTATGTTACATTTTTCTAATAAAATTAGAGTGGATAGTGAAACTAAGAAGACAACCATATTTTTCCTAAAATTGAAAACAAGGAGCAATACACATACACAATACTGAATATGATCTTGCAAATAATGAATTGCTGCTATGACCTTCAGCTGTTCTTGTTTTATTGTACTGTATCTGCTGTTTAGGAAAAAAAAGAAAAAGATCCTCATATTTATGCTTTACTAACTTAAATCATGTGAGACCCATCATGAAAGACTTGGACCCAGTTAGTGTGAAAAGTCTTCAATATGCTTCCTCTTTCATCTCTAAATTCTTCACAGCCTTATATTAACTTTTCTCTCCCCTTCTATTCCACATTAAATAATGTTTCATTATTCAACAATAAGTCTTTTGAATGTCACTGTAAATCAGATACACATGCTTTTGATGGTGCCATCATTAATAAGGATATTATTCATTGACTTCAATGAACTTGAATTTATACAGTGCCCCAGCATATCATTACAGCAGCCATGCAAATCATTATGTACTCAAGGCCTGAGGGATATAAATCTGAGTCTTAAGGAAATTAGTCAGCAATTTGAAGTCCTTCAGTGGGTACAGACGACATTCATAATAAAATCTAAACTCTTTGCAAAAGCCCTGCCTTGAAGTGAAAACTATCTGTCCTTCATCTTCATTTGTTTCATTTTTCCTTTCTTTTGTCCAGGCTTACGTCAAATCCCTCCATATTCTTGGCAATCTGTCTGTACTCTTATTGCACAGTTCTTCCTTCTGGCTAGAATACGCTCCCAACTTTTATTCTGCTTGTCTAAATCTTGCTAATCCTTCATGTGTCCATGCAGTTAATTTCTTATAAGATGCAAACAATAATTTCATGTAAGTAATCGCACAGAATTAGGGATATGACAATAAATAAAAGCAATTGCTGACCCCAAGCGACTTCCTAATAAGAAGTTGTTTTGACTCTTCATTTGGTGACTGTGTCTCCAGAACAATGTTCACAAATTTTTATAACAATATTTCATTACATAGCTTTAATATTCATCTACTTGTAAGAATTTCCAATAAACTCTGAGCTGTTGTAGTGGAGGAACTCTTCCACCTTCCTATCCTAGGATCTAGCAGTCACCAGCAAACAGTAGCCCAACTACCAACGTTTACTGAAAAGAGTAATGCCTAAATTGAATGAAGCATCACATTAATCAGCCGACATCAAAAGGAGGAAGACATATGTAAGTGAACTTTCTCATTTGTACACAGATACTTCTTACGTGTAAAACTTTTAGGTATAGATCTTTATAATGTCTATGTAAGTGTAATATTTTCACTGTTGTGTAATCATATTTGCATGACTTTACCATTTTTGATTATTATTTCTGTGCCTGAACAGTGAAGTGTTAAAGAATACTGCAAATCATAGGATATTTATCTTTTCATTCATTATTACAGGCTATTTTTACTTCTATTGTAACATTAACTTGAGTTCTTATTTTTTTTTTTTTAAATTTCTGGACTGTCCCCACAGTGAGAGGAGGGGATATGATGGCCGGGCCCACATCAATCCATCCACAAGGCCTCTGGCTGCTGGGGTCATTCCACGACCCAGACAGGTGACCAGAGGTTTTGCTGGCGGTGTTCAGACAGTAACTTTAATTCCAGGAGACGGCATTGGCCCAGAATTTCAGCGGCAGTTATGAAGGCCAGTTATGATCCTTTCAGAAGCCCAAGAGTCTATGGATGAGAACAAGATGGGTTTGAAAGCCTCTTTAAAGATCCCAATAGCAGATGGTCGCCCATCTACTGATTTATTACTGCATAAAACATTTGACCTTTATGCAGATGTCCGACCATGTGTCTCAATTTCAGGCCTAGCCTTTTCTTAACAAAATCTGCGCGGTGGATGCAGGCCATGTCCACAGGCCTCTTTCAAAGGACATTTTCCAAGGGTTTATTTTATTATTAAATATCTACCTGGTAAACATTTTTTTGTAAACTCCAAGTGGATTGTATCATTTGCCATTCTTAACCATTTTACACTTCAGTTAAAATAGTTTTTTCCTCAGCTGTAAATATCGTGATACAGAATTAATAAGAAAAAGTATTTAACTTTTTAAAGAAAAATTCTATTTTCCTCATTTTATGAAAAACAAAATGGAAATAAAATAGGATATTGATGAGATAGTGCAAGCTGATAGTCTTATAAAACTAAATGGGCCCAGAAGAAATTTCCTGGGAAAGTACAAATCAAAAACAATGACTGTGGTACATTTCTTAGTGGTATGGAAAAGAGAGACAGATTTATCCTCTACATCTCTACATGATTACTGAGTGAGAATAAAGAACTTGACCCAAGAAATATATAAGGAGATATATAATTTTTATTAATAAAATATAGGTAGTATATTATATCCAAAGACACAATGCATTGTGTATTCAATTATTTTGTTAGATTGAAATTTTAATATTCTCTCAATAGCTTAGCTTTTCATAAAGCAAAAGATCAATACCTCCTTTGCATTGGACAAATTTTAAGCACCGGAGTCCCCAGAGCCCCCGAGCTCCTGCTCTGACAGTCTGTGTTGTTCCAAGAGCTGGCGAAGTGGTGTGCTAATTCTTGCATGATGCTGCCTGGAAGTGGACACACGATGGCTGACTGACACTGCTTACTGCCTACTGCTGAAAGAACTGATCACATGTATTTTGGCTCCATTGAGGAACTTGGGACTGGCTGTTAATTTTATATTTCAATGATGGCTCCTTTAACACCCCTAAAGAATCCAAATCACTGCCCTCTGCCTCAGCAGTACTAGGAATGACTTTGCAGAGACTGGAGCTGACCCAACCCTAATGGTTCACAAATTGTTCGAAGTTGGGGCTGGGCTTGGTCTCAGCTGTTGACCTTCAGGCATATACCCTCCCCTCTGCCATAAAATAATTTTTCTTAATGTTCAGATACCAAGTCACTGTTTTCACAAACGTAACCTTTTAGGCTCATACGAAAGACATCTCATGGACTTCCTTGGCCCTTGTGTGACTTTTTCCAAACCCTTAGCTTTGCATCATTTGTTTGCCCAGGTGTCAAGGGGATTTCTTAACAACAACAAATATCCCTATCTGGATCATTTTTTTTAATAATTTTATTGAATCATAATTGTGTACATTGGTGCAATCATAGGGGACTATGTGCTTCATATACATTCAGAAATATTTTGATCGTACTGTTACAGATAGCCTTCATGGCATTTTCTTGATCACTATATAAAGACATTGA
>CAUYON010160995.1:0-15728 GCA_963573935.1 Arctocebus calabarensis
ACAGGCGCCCGCCACAACGCCTGGCCATTTTTTGGTTGCAGCCATCATTGTTGTTTGGCGGGCCCTGGGCCTGGATTCGAACCCGCCAGCTCAGGTGTACGTGGCTGGCGCCTTAGCCCGTTGAGCCACAGGCGCCGAGCCAGTATTTTCTTTCTTTCTGTTTTTTTTTTTTTTTTTGGCCAGGACCAGGTTTGAACCTGCCACCTCTGGGATATGGGGTCGGCGCCCTACTCCTTTGATACACAGATACCACCCAATACAACATTTTAAGAGAAAAATCTCTCTTAAAATTATAGCCCATACTAAAGATGCCATTTTTTAAATTTAAGAAAGGGGCAGCTGGACGTAGTGACTCACACCTGTAATTCTAGCACTCTGGGAGGCTAAGGCAGGTGGATTGCTTGAACTCAAAGCAAGACCCTATTTTGAATAAAAACAAAAGTAGCCATGCATGGTGGCAAATTCCTGTAGTCCCAGTTACTTGAGAGGCTGATGCGAGAGGATCACTTGAGCCCAGGAATTTAAGGTCCCTGTGAGCTATGACGCCACAGAACTCTATCGGCGGCAACAGAGTGAGACTGTCTTTCCAAAACAAACAAATTAATTAATTAAGGAAAGCGGGAGAGGAGTACTTATTATATAAGAAAATAATCTTTATCCTTGCTGGTTTTACCTTTATTACTACAAAATAGAATATTCAATCTTATTTTTAAATAAAAAGACTTAATTGCAACAAATTGACAAATTAGTTTGTCTTTCTCTGGGGGGGTCATGCCAGAGAAAGAAAAAATTAAAGAGAGAAAGAAGAAAAGGGATGGAGGATAGGAGGGGGTTGTTGGGAAATAAGAAAAAAAGGGAAAGGAGCAGGAAGGAATGATATAAAGAGAAAGAAAGAAAAGATAAAGCGATCTCAAACAGTCCCCATAATGTTGATGTCATTCAAAAACCAGTTCTATTAGATGCAAGTTGACCAGATAAAATGAAAAAGCAAAAGTCAAAATCATCTCTAGATCCTTAAAACTTAAAAAACACAAAGTAATCCAAGTAACAGGAACTAATTTGTTAATTTAGAACAAATTAGTTATAAATTTTACATGAGAAACTCAATGGAAAACCAAATCTTGTCTTATTCCTAACTATTATAATTTGGAAAAACTATAAGAGTAGAGCAAGCCTTGGCACTCATGCTTCAAGGCATTTAATCAATTATATATGCATTTCATTCAGTTATTTTAAAATATTAAATATGCTTGGGAGCAGTGGCTCATGCCTGCAATTCTACTACTATGGGAGGCCGAGCCATGGATTGCCTCACAGGTTTGAGACCAGCCTGAGCCACAGCAAGACCTCGCCTCTAAAAATAGCTGGGTGTTGTGGCGGGCACCTGTAGACCCAGCTACTTGGGAGGCTTAAGCAAGAGAATTGCTTGAGCCCAAGTTTGAGGTTGCTGTGAGCTGTGATGCCGAGGTACTCTACCAAGGATGACAAGTGAGACTCTGTCTTAAAAAAAAAAAAGGGCTCAGCACTTGTGGCTCAAGCTGCTAAGGCGCCAGCCACATACACCTGAGCTGGTGGGTTCGAATCCAGCCCAGGCCCACCAAACAATGATGGCTGCAACCAAAAAATAGCCCGGCGTTGTGGCGGGCGCCTGTAGTCCCAGCTACTTGGGAGGCTGAGGCAGGAGAATTGCTTGAGCCTAGGAGTTGGAGGTTGCTGTGAGCTGTGATGCCACAGCTCTTTACCCAGGGCGACAGCTTGAGGCTCTGTCTCCAAAAAACAAGAAAGAAAGAAACTTCTAGTTTTCACCCTGAAATGCAGAAAACCAAAAAGAACATTGTCCTCACTTTGACAGTGAAAAAGAACCAGGCTAACTTCAACTAATAACTTTTTTTTTCTCAACCCATCTATATTAGTTTTCTTTTGCTACCAGTCCTTCCAAAGAAAGCTGCTATGATAGACGAGTCTATAGGATGAACTTTAGTTATCCTTGTTCTTGTGTAATTTCTAGTTTCTGAGTGTAGCCTGGACTCATTGGCTCACTTCTAATAAAAACAATATAGGAGACATAATGAAATATCACTTCTAAGGCTAGGTTATAAAAGACTTTGACTTCCCGGTGAGGGCATTCATGGTATCTATGGAGAAACTTATGTGTAAAGAACCAAGGTCTGCCAGCAACCATGCAGATCATTTTGAAAGTGGTTCTCTATTTTTCACAGTTGGGACTTCAGATGATATCTCAATCCCGGTCAACATCTTGATTGCAACATCATGAAAGACCTTGAGCCAGAGGCACTTAGCTAAGAAAAGCCATGCCCACATTCCTAAACCACATAAACTGCAAGATAATAAATACTTGTTTTGGCTTAGTGCCTGTGGCTCAAGCGGCTAAGGCGCCAGCCACATACCCCTGAGTTGGCAGGTTTGAATCCAACCAAGGCCTGCCAAACAACAATGATGACTGCAACCAAAAAGTAGCCGGGCGTTTTGGCGGGTGCCTGTAGTCCCGAGGTGGAGGCAGAACAATGGCTTGAGCCTAGGAGTTGGAGGTTGCTGTGAGCTGTGATGCCACAGCACTCTACCCAGGGCAACAGCTTGAGGCTCTGTCTCAAAATAAATAAATAAATAAATAAATAAATAAAAAGTTTGCATCATTGGGGCTTGGCGCCTGTGGCTCAACGGGCTAAGGCGCCAGCCACGTACACCTGAGCTGGCGGGTTCGAATCTAGCCTGGGCCCACCAAACAACGACAGCTGCAACCAAAAAAAAAAAAAAAAAGAAAGAAAGAAAAATGGCCAGGCGTTGTGGCGGGCACCTGTAGTCCCAGCTACTTGGAAGGCAGAGGCAAGAGACTCACTTGAGCCCAGTTATTGGAGACTGCTGTGAGCTGTGATGCCACAGCACTCTATCCAGGGTGACAGCTTGAGGCTCTGTCTCAAAAAAAAAAGCTTGCATCATTGGAACCTGTGGGAAGCTCAGGTATGACTGGATCCAGGAGCACAATTATTGGCATTGTCTTGTAAGTCAGCTCATTCCAGTACTGACTTAGTTTAAGGCCTTGTAGGGCAAAGATGGCCCCATAACTCCAGTCCCAGATCCTCCCCACTCAGCCACCCCAGCACTGTGATCCCAGAACATGTCCCAGGACTGCATCTCCTCAGATGGCCAGGAGTTTCATGCGTTCCTGAACCAGTCATTGCAGCCCAAGTTGGGGATGGAGGACTAGAATGCTCCATTTAGGTGACTCATCTCTGTGACCAGGGCTTGGAGTCAGCCCAGTTCCAACCTTTCACACTGACTAGTGAGCCCCCAAAAGAAAATTTAGTGCTGTGCCAGAAATCAGCTGTCCACCACTGCAGTATATTCTAAAGCCTGAGAAGCAGGCTTTCCTGCCCATCAGAGCCTGAGCAGGACCAGTTGGAGGAGCTTGTAAACCTGATGCATCCCTCTTCCCACTCAGTACCTCCCAGGACGTGGGATGTACATAAGAAGGAAGATTTGGGGAAACTTCAAAAGAAGAATCATGATTAATTCTAATTACTATTTATTGACAGGTGCTGCCAGCTCTATGATACTGGCACTATTGACAGCCATGTGGTCCAGAAGAGAATGAAGGTCAGAGGGCAGTCGGAATACTGAAAGGTGAAAGGTACACAGCCAGAGAGCCCACTAACTGAGACACCCTCATTTCACTTTGGGTCCAGGGTGCTGAGCAGAAGCGCCTAAGAAGCCCAGAGCCTCCTCACAAAGGAAAAAGTCAAGTTCCCCTGGGCAGTCATAGAAGTGGCCACTCGGATCAGGGCTCTTTTTCGGACTCCTTGGTACCTCTCCACTCTTGACATTGTTTTCCTTTCTCAGATCTACTTGCCTGTTCTAATCTGGGACACCAAACTCCATAGGCTAGGAGCCAGCTGTCGGGGCATCTGCGGTAGGCAGTCACCTTGGGCCCAGCCCGAGGTGTTGGTCCAGCTGTGGGCAGCCCAGGGCATGTGCCAAAGAGGCTGCAGGCACAGGGCACCACACCTACCCTCAATGAAGAGGCGCAGCTGACCCCAGTGTCCGGTCATGGGGTGTGTTGGTGTCCAGGCCAGGCCTCAGCCAGGTCAGAGCCCATGTTTAGGGCTCAGCTGAGGTAGACTTGGGTCAGTTCAGAAGTCAGCCTAAGTAAGGTTCAAGGCTCAACCTGGAGTGGGGCTCAGTGTCAGGGTCCTGTCAGGATGAGGGCCCTGTCCCGGGTCAAGTGCTGAATCAATACCGTCGGATAGATGATGGATGGGAAGGTAGACTCATTTCTACCTTCAAGGAGCATCTTGCCAACCTCTCACGATTCCAGTGTCCAAACTTGCACGTCTTCCCCCTTGGGTCCCTCATTGACCGCGCCCTGACCTTGGCCCTGTTCTCAGCCCGGCTTCACAGGAATAATATAATAATAATAATAGAAGCCCAGTCTGCGGACCGGCGGAACTCCTGGCCCATCTCCCTTTCTGCTGCGCCAAGGAGACCCGGTTTACGTGTAGGGAAGCCGAAGTTAGGGCAACAGGCTCTCGGCAGGGTATTTGCGTAGCCGTCCAAGCCCGGCCTCCAGCCTTCGGCCGCCACCCCCGCCGCCTCCTCGCGCCCCACGCCCTGTCCCCAATTCCCCGCCCCGGGCCCCGCCTCCCGCGGGGACGTCACAAAAAGGACCCCAAAAGCACGGCATGTGGGCCGGGTTGGCGCAGCCCAGCCCAGCCCTGCCCGCCTCCCCGCACACAGACGTCCTCGGAGCTCGTCCGCGCGGGGCGACCTGCAGGGTCAGAAGCGCCAGGCGCCCGCGCGGCCCCTCCCTCCCGGCGTGCGAGCGGGGCGGGGAGGGTGACTGCATTTCCCGGCGTGCCCCGCGGGCGGGCGCGCAGGCGCAGTCGGGCAGGGCGGCGGCGCGCAGGCGCAGCGTGGGGCGGGGCGCGGGAGCCGGGCCGAGGCTAGGGCCGGGCGGGCGGCGGCGCCAGAGCTGGTGGAGCGTTCGGGGGCCCCGGGCGGCGGCGGCGGCGGCGTAGAGGAGGAGGAAGGCGGCGGCGGCCCCGGCGGCTCCCCCCCGGCCGGCGCGCGGCCCGGCCCGTCTCGCGAGCTCGCGGCGGCCCCGCGTCCCAGCGCGCCCCCGACCCCAGGCCCCTCCGCCGCCGCCGCCGCCATGGCCAGGCCGCTGGTGCCCAGCTCGCAGAAGGCGCTGCTGCTCGAGCTTAAGGGGCTACAGGAGGAGCCAGTCGAGGGCTTCCGGGTGACGCTGGTGGACGAAGGCGACCTATACAACTGGGAGGTGGCCATCTTCGGGCCCCCCAATACCTACTATGAAGGTGGCTACTTCAAGGTGAGCCCGCCGAGCCCTGCTCGGCCCCTGTGCTCGGATCCAGGAACCCCAAGCGAGTTCAGGCGTCGGGGGCCGCAGCTCTGCACCCCCCATCCCCAGGGCCCCTGTCCTCGGCGGGCCCCACAGTCCTGTGGCTTGCCGCTCAATTTCTCTGTTGTGATCCAGTCCCCGCCCGCACCCTTGTCGGTCAAGCTGGGAGGCCCTTCGGTCGCTCCTGCAGTCTGGCCCTGGAGTCCCAGAGAACCCTCAGTTCCCTTAAGGCACCAAAGGCCTAGCTGTCTCCCAGCTAATCTCCTAGGTCCTCTGCCTCCAGGAGGCCCGAAACGCTTCCTTTTTTGTTTGGGTGTGGAGCTCTTGTTTACCTCGCTCCGGGAGGGCTCCGGCCCGTTGCCCCTCCCTCGGCCCGGCTGCAGAGGAGGTGAAGGGAAAGCCCAGGCAGACCCTCAGCTTTTCAGCTGCCTTCCCCGCCCTCTCCCCAGAGGACACAAAGAGGCTTCCCAGAACCAACGAGCTGCTATTGTTGGGGAACTCAGAGCCGATGGGGAAGGGTGGGAGGCCAGCCAGGGGTTCCTTGCTCGGGTTCCAACAAAGGCCCGGATGAGGCCTTGGCAGCTGAGACCTGCTTGGAAAGCGGCCACCCATGCCGGAGTAGCCGGCCAGGCACTCTGTGCTTCATCCCCAGGTTTATGTAACCTGTTCTTTAGGGAAGGGTAAGGTAGGAGCCATTCCTCCACCCCCCAGGCCCTTGGCTCTTGCCAGCGTCGTGGACCCGGACCCCCAAAGCTCAGGGCTCCTTTCACCCTAGCTGGCCTTTCTCAGATTCCCCCAGCAGGTGGCTTCTTGGGACCCAAATCTCTAGTTCTGGCCCATTATTTCTGCTCTCTGGTGACTTCGTTCCAGGCAGTGTCTTGTTTTCATTGTTTTGTGGTCAGGGAGGCTGTGTTTCTGTCTGGCATAGAAATTACTTAGGCCAAAACCAGGGCAGTTTTCTTGATCTCAGGGTCTGAGCCCAGCCATAGTGGCCTTCTCTCAGAACCTCAGGAACACCTTATTGGGGTCTCCTTGCATGTGAGATAGGGAATAAGCCCCCCTATACAGGAATATGCTGCTGTCACTACCTGCCAAGAGCATGGCCTGCTTCTGCCTTGGCTAGAAGGCCGGGTGGCAGCAGAAACCACAGCACAGGCAGGCTGTGGGGGTGGGGCCAAAGTAGTGATGGCTGCCCAGACAGATGTCTCTTTGCACTCTGGGCTAATGTTTGGACTGTGCTTGCTCAGTGACTGTGAGGTCAGCAGCCTGGTGAGGGTGAGGTGGGGGGCCTGATGCCTGAGTTGGTTCTGGGTTACAGCCTGAATTGAGAGGGGATGAGTAGAAACAGCTTTGGGTCCCACATCTGGGACTCTGCCTCCCCAGACAGAGAGTGGGGTTCAGGCTGAGAAGCCTCCCAGGTCACCAGGTGGTTTAAGCAGCCCCCCACCAGTCCCTTTTATCCTCTTGAGGGAGTAGCTGTCAGGATTGAGTTCTGCTTAGAGCAGGGGTAACTGAGCCCCATCATGAGGCCTGGCCTCTGAAAGAGGCAGCTGCTCTGGAAGAAAAAAGCACAGGTTTCTGGCTCATCACAAGGGATGAGGCCAGAGCTTTCTGGGCTGGCATTAGGGGGATTAGCCCATCTTCCTGGAGAACAACAATGTGGGGAACCTGCCAGACCTCAGTCACTTTCGCCACAGGGTCTGCCTTCTCCTTTGTAGCCAGGGTAGGAACTGGGGTGACTCTGTCACCTCCCAACCAGGACTTTCCCGTGCCTTCCTGTGCCAAGTGTGGGGGAGAGGGATATAGAAACAGAATTTGTGATGTGCCTGGGACCATTGTCGCTTCCCTGCAGCTTCCTGAAGTGTCTTGCTCTGGCAGCCAGGTCTTGCCTATTTCTCCTTTGTGAGCCTTATTGAGCTCTCGAGGAGCAGTGCTATGAGTTGAACCGGAGGGAGGGGGACAGAGACCCTCTCCACAGCTTGCTTGCTCTGTGCTCTTGAGCAAGGTGCTGTGCTGTCCTTCTCTGAGGATCAATGCATGTAGCAATAAAAGGCATCTCTAGGAGTGCTTAAAACAAGTCATGTTTCTCCCTGCTCTGCTGTAAGGCCTGGGATTGGGGTACCTGGAGTCTTTGGGAACTTTGAGGCAGGTTTTGAGGCTAAAGTTCAAGGCTTGCTCTCTGGCTATAACTTGCCTCCTGAGGCCTCAGCATGCTTGCCTTCCAACGGAAGGATGCCCCCTGAGTCCCCTCTCTAGCTAGGAGGGGCTTCTCCAAAGATCAGACTTTAGGAATCTGTAGCAAAATTGGCCCCAGCCTCAGCCCCTTGGAGCTTGAAGTACCACCTGGACTTGTGGCCTGGACTCCTGGTGCCTGATACTGGGGCCCAGTGTGTCTTCCTTGTTTACCTGCTAACACTCCAGGAGAGCAGTGGGCAGGTATCATAACTTAGATCACAGGCTAGCAGCTCTGTCATCTGGACAAGTGGCTCAAAGTCCACCTTTTGTGGCTGCCCTTGGCCTGAAGCCCTGAGCCCCCAGGGCCTGGTTATCTATTAGGGGAAATGCTTATGTGACCTGTGGTTCTGTGGCCTGCCTGACACTGCTTCCCCCAAGAGCAGATACCTAAGGGCAGATGGCCCTTGCTGACTCATCTCCCAGAGCCTGGCCCAGGGCAGGTGTTCAAAGTGTTTGCTGAATGAACACATGTCTGTTCTAACCCTCCCACAACCTGGCTGTCACAACCACAGAGGTACAGCCCTGGGCTTGGGCCTCCAGCTTGAGGGTGAGGCTGAACCTATACCCTCTACCGGTGTGTTCACCAGATTGCTAGGGGGTGCCTGCTGCCTGGATCTCACACTCCTGGCCTGGCCTGCCAGGGGCTCAGAGCTGCTTCGACAGCAGTCCCCATGCTCCCCAGCAACTGTGCTGGCCCAGACCCTAGCCATCTAGACTGCTAGGGGCTAGGATCAGCTCAGGTGACTCAGTCAAGGGCTGAAGTGGCCTATTGTAGACCTGACCCCAGCCCTATCCCTCCTATGGCCAAGATGGCACATCTCTTTCACTTACACACTAGCACTCAAGAGTGACCAACCCAGGTCATCCTGTGAAATGGCCCTGGCAGGGGAGGGGACAGGCTCCGGTTGAGGCCCTGCTTTCTGCCCAACCCCTGCAGGCACGCCTCAAGTTCCCCATTGACTACCCTTACTCCCCACCGGCCTTTCGGTTCCTGACCAAGATGTGGCACCCTAACATCTATGAGGTGAGCCGACCTCCCTTCATGGTATGGGGTCTTTGCAGGTGTGGGCGAGTGGAGCTGGGGGAGGGGCAGTGACAGGCACCCAGAGACCAGTGCTGACCTGTCCCCCCTCCTCGCACAGACAGGGGACGTGTGCATCTCCATCCTCCACCCCCCAGTCGACGACCCCCAGAGTGGGGAACTGCCCTCGGAACGGTGGAATCCCACCCAGAATGTCAGGTAGGCTGAGCTCCCTGCCTAGGGGGAAGCCTGCTGCACTATGGTATTTACCCACCAGCCTACCTCCAGGAGGGTGCCCAGGACGCCTGGGACTGGCCCCACCATCTGGAACAAAATGGAGATATCCCACCCACCTCTTCCTGGCCCTGTCTCCAAGGGTGGGCTCCTTTCACTGTATATACCACCCATGACTAGGTCCCTAGGTACTGGCACCTTGCATTGTTACCTGCCTAGCCTCAAGTCCAGCCCAGACAGACATGCAGGGGGTGAGGGCATCTCCCAGAGTCTGAAGGAGGTGTTCCAGGCTTGTTACCCCACTGATCGTGGCATGGGAGCCAATGGTGGGTGGGAGGAAGACCAGCACAGATCTGGCTGGAGCTTAGCCCCTCTCTGCTGCAACTCCTGCTGTTCTGGGGGCCTAGAACACAGCCAGAGTCTGTAAGAGGGCCAGCTGGATGTCATCTGGAGATGGCAGGGCAACTGTGCCTCTGGCCACATCTACAAGTCCACAGTGCCTTCTCAGAGTCTGAGAGAAGCGAGAGGCTCCCTGGGTATGCTTAGCCTCCTGGCTCTTGCTAGCAATCTTGGATTCAAGCTGAGTGGTATAGCCAGAGCAGAGCCCATGTAGGCTTTTCCATGCCTGACTCAGTCTCTCTCTAGGACCATCCTCCTGAGCGTGATCTCTCTCCTCAATGAGCCCAACACCTTCTCGCCAGCCAACGTGGATGCCTCGGTGATGTACAGGAAATGGAAAGAGAGCAAAGGGAAGGACCGGGAGTACACAGACATCATCCGGTGAGGGCAGGCAGGACTTTTTGCAGAACAGACTCCTAAAACAGAATGTCCACTCAGCCACCTTGTCCCTACTGTGTCCCCAGCACAGCAAGGACTAGGGAAGCTTCCTGAGTACTGGCTCTTTATGGACCACATCTGCCCGTGGGAAGACAAGTCTGTGGCTGGAAGGGTCTAACCGATTCAAGCCCACCTTCTAGTTTTTCTTCTTTTTTTTAAAAGTTTTTGTTTCTTTTTATTATGAAATATTACAGTCAAATGAGAGTACATTATAAATGTAACCAGGTTTGGTGGCATATGCCTGTAGTCCCAGCTACTCAGATTGCTTGAGCCCCAGCTTTAGAGGCTACCATTAGCTCTGATGACACCACTGCATTCCAGCCTGGGCAACAGAGCAAAACCCCATCTCAGCACCTATGGCTCAATGGGCTAAGGCGCCAGCCACATACACCTGAGCTGGCGGGTTCGAATCCAGCCTGGGCCCGCCAAACAACAATGACAACTGCAACCGAAAAATGGCCGGGCGTTGTGGCGGGCACCTGTAGTCCCGGCTACTTGGGATGCAGAGGCAGGAGACTTGCTTGAGCCCAGGAATTGGAGGTTGCTGTGAGCTGTGATGCCACGGCACTCTATCCAGGATGACAGCTTGAGGCTCTGTCTCAAAAAAAAAAAAAAGATAAATAAACAAGTAAATATACATAACACAGGATATGTACAGCACAGCATAGTAGTATATGTAAAATGTGGTACATATGCCTATGTATCCACACACTGGCAATAGTGTAGAATATGAGAACACCCCCTACCTACCAGCTATCAGCAAGGCTTTACCACTGTGTTTTGTTTCCTAATTAAACTCCAGACATGCCTGGCCTTTCCTGTGTCCCTCGTACCTCCACCTCTACCCCCAGGGAGGTCTCTGTACATGTGATAGTGTCTGCAGAAATTCAGGTCAGGCTGTACATATGCCATCCTGCTACGTGATTCTGTCAGTCAGCCTTGTTCTGAGATTATTCTTCATTTACTGTCAATAATTTGCTGTCATGAACATAAACAATAGGTTACTATTGTAACCTATTGAAACCAATAGGTTACTGCTTGACCATATCTTAAGTTTGTGATTTTGAAACTTAGAATCATTTTCCAAAACAAGAAATTAATTTCCTGGTTATAAAAGCAGCACATTGTTGATCGATTTCCAGAATTGGCCCTTTCCATTGTTTTACATTGCATGGTTTCCACATTTTTTAGCCTGTGAATACGCAGGTAGGCATCCTTGGAAAGGAACCTTTTTGGGGAATGGCAAGACTTGGTTCCAGGCCTCGACTGAGGGGTCAGTGTGTATCTGCTGGCCCTTTGACCCTTCTTTGTTTTGTTGTATTGCATTCTGTGAGCTGTTGTGTCCATTGTCCATTGTTACTTTTCAACTGGGGCTCACTGACCCATTTTATGACCAACTTAACCCTTTACTAGGTTTTTTTTTTTTCCCCAAATACTTTTTTAGTTTGTTGTTTACTTTTGTTGTTGTCGTTGCAGTTTTGGCCAGGGCCAGGTTCAAAGCCACCACTCTTGGTATATGGGACTGGTGCCCTACTCCCTGAGCCATAGGTGCCGCCTGTTGTTTACCTTTTGATTAAATAAAGAGTTAGACATACACTTTGGCTAGGGGCCCAGCCATCTTATCACATTCCTAAGTGTTTTACTGAAAGGGAATGGAGGCACGTGTCCACACCTTTTGGCACAGAAGTTTTCACAATGGCTTTATTTTCCAAAAACAAGTAATACTCCAAATATTAGTAGGTGAAAGTTGAGCAGAATAAAGGTGTGAGACACTGATTTCCACACCCACATGGAAGCCACCAGCAGAAGAGAGTGCCTGGCACTGGGTCCTATTTACAGGCATCTGGGGGTGCAGTTTATGTGGGCAATATAGTGGATGAGTGAGGAGTTGAGAAAAGTGGGATGTCCAGGGGCAGTGGGGAGCTCTTGCTGCAGGGCAGGAACTCCGAACACTATGCCTTTAAACATACAGAGCTGTTGGCTTGGCGCCTGTAGCTCAACGGGCTAAGGTACCAGCCATGTACACCTGGTTCAAATCCAGCCCCGGCCCACCAAACAACAATTGCGGCTGCAACCAAAAAATGGCCGGGTATTGTGGCGGGCGCCTGTAATTCCAGCTACTTGGGAGGCAGAGGCAGGAGACTCACTTGAGCCCAGGAATTGGAGGTTGCTGTGAGCTGTGATGCCACAGCACTCTCTCCAGGGTGACAGCTTGAGGCTCTGTCTCAAAAGAAAAAAAACAACATACAGAGCTGCAAGGACAGCACTTTGTCAAGAAATTAACATTCATGGCTCTGCACCTGTAGCTCAACAGTCTAAGGCACCAGCCACGTACACCTGAGCTGGCAAGTTCGAATCCAGCCTGGGCCCGCCAAACAACAATGATGGCTGCAACCAAAGCAAAAAAATGGCCAGTCGTTATGGTGGGCGCCTGTAGTCCCAGCTACTTGGGAGGCGGAGGCAAGAGACTCGCTTGAGCCCAGGAATTGGAGGTTGCTGTGAGCTGTGATGCCACAGCACTCTATCCAGGGTGACAGCTTGAGGCTGTCTCAAAAAAAAAAAAAGAAAGAAATTAACATATTCAGGCTCGGCGCCTGTGGCTCAATGGGCTGAGGCGCCAGCCACATACACCTGAGCTGGCGGGTTCGAATCCAGCCTGAGCCCGCCAAACAACGACAGCTGCAACCAAAAAATGGCCGGGCATTGTGGCGGGCACCTGTAGTCCCAGCTACTTGGGAGGCAGAGGCAGGAGACTTGCTTGAGCCCAGGAATTGGAGGTTGCTGTGAGCTGTGATGCAATAGCACTCTATTCAAGGTGATGGCTTGAGGCTCTGTCTCAAAAAAAGAAAAGAAATTAACATATTCATGATAGAAAATTATTTTAAGAGCCAGGCTCAGTGCCTCCTGCCTGTGATCCTAGCATTTTCTCAGATAGGGGGATCAGTAGAGCCTAGGAGTTCAAGGCTGTGGTGAACTATGATAACATCACTGCACTCCAGCCTGGACAAAAGAGTGAGATTCTGTCTCCAAAAGAAAAGTACTTAAATAAAAACAGAAAGTCCTATAGCCTGGTGCAGTGGCTCATGCCTGTAATCCTTGCACTCTGGGAGGCTGAGGTGGGTGGATTGCTTGAGTTCAGGAGGTCAAGACTAGCCTGAGCAAGAGCAAGAAAGACCCTGTCTCGGCTCGGCGCCTGTGGCTCAACGGGCTAAGGCACCAGCCACGTACACCTGAGCTGGCAGGTTCAAATCCATCCCGGCCCGCCAAACAACAATGGTGGCTGCAACCAAAAATGGCTGGGCGTTATGGCGGGCGCCTGTAGTCCCAGCTACTTGGGAGGCGGAGGCAGGAGACTCGCTTAAGCCCAGGAATTGGAGGTTGCTGTGAGCTGTGATGCCACAGCACTCCATCCAGGGTGACAGCTTGAGGCTCTGTCTCAGAAAAAAAAAAAAATGTGCTTCAAGAAATGGGCACCTAAAAGTCTCTTTTCAAACAACGGCACTCCCTGGTGGAAGGTGGAGTCGGCAAAGATAGTAAAGCCATGCCTAGTAGAGAGGAGGAAACGCAAACTTTGCAAAGGCCAGCAATGGAGGAAAAGAATTGATCGCTGGGTTGATTGATTGCTACATATTTCATGTTACGTAAATAGAAATACCAAGTAGATTCCAAACATAATATAAAAATTAGCAATTATTCTGTGATTGCACACTTATTACTGCCTGCCACCGTGAGTGCTACAGTGGTCTTTTCCCCGATTCGGTTTTTGTTTTGAGACAAAGTCTTATTCTGTCCCCCCTGGGTAGGTACGGTGTCCTGGTATCACAGCTCACAACAACCTCAAACTCTTGGGCTCAAGTGACCCTCCTGCCTCAGCCTTCCAAGCAGCTGGGACTACAGGCACCCGCCACACTGCCTGGGTAGTTTTTCTGCTTTTAATACAGATGGCATCTCACTCTTGCTCAGGCTGAAGCAATCCACCCACCTTGGTCTCCAAGAGTACTAGGATTACAGGGGTGAGCCACCATACCTGGCCTCCTGTGGTTGGCTTTAAAAATCATACAAAAATATATAAAATGTGCTAAGGAAAAATGTTAAGGCAGGTGTGCTACACCGTTGCTGATGACTTTAGTCCTGGTGACAGAGCTTTGCATTCATCATCTTATTTTTGTCCCCAATCAACCTTAAAAGGAACACAGACTATTTTTAGAATACGAATAACCTAAAGGTCAGAGGGGACTAGCGCACCGGGGGTGTCACTGAGGCCGGGAGGGGCCGAGCAGGAACTGGGACTATGAAGCACTTGGGTCTCCCCGAGCGAGGGGACAACATCCCCGAGTTCATGCCGACCCTCTAGGGAGTCGTGAAAGTCTTCATAGTTTGGGGCAAGGGTTCTCCTTGGCTGAATGGAATGAAGTGAAAAGAAAAGCAGGAGCGTCAGGCTGCTCAGCTGGGAGAAAGGAGTGGGACGAAGCTGGGAGTGACGGCCGACTCCGGGTCTCTACTCTAGGACCCCAAAGAGCGTCCCCGGGACAGGGGGTTACTTGCTCTTTGAGAGCACGGTTCCTCACCTTATCTCACTCTGAGACTGCATGATGGGGGAAGGCCTGGCCTCTGCAGCACTTGGACAGTCCGAGTTGCACTGCCAGGCACAGGACAGGAGCAGCAGGTGCCACCTGATACTGAGACGGGCTCCGTTAGTGGGAGGTAAAGGGGCGAAATCACCTCAGTCTGCTCTTGACGCTTGTTGTCATAAAATTTCTGTCACTACAAAAAAGAAGAGATATCTACACAAATCCTATATGGCCCTGGGGAGCACGGTCTTATTTTTCTAGAGCCTGGAATTACAGGTCTTTTCTTTCTGGTAACATACTGAAAATTGGTTTTCTCCTTCTTTTTTTTTTTATTTTTTTTGCAGTTTTTGGCCAGGGCTGGGTTTGAACCCACCACCTCCAGCATATGGGGCCAGCGCCCTACTCATTTGAGCCACAGGCACTGGCCCCCCCCTTTTTAATTATTTTTTATTAAATCATAACTTAGGTAAAGAACAAATTTATCTGTGAAATCATGAAGAAAAAAATTCCTGCTAGTTTTGCTGTTGCACATCAAACTGCAAAAGTTACAGCATTGATGCATTTATGGGGTTCAGGATACCGCTTCAATATACAATGTGAAATGTTTACATGGAACAAAGTAACACATCCACCACAATTACACTCATTTATTAACAGTTTTGAAATGTGCCATTGCATCATCACATTAGGTGAGGTCCCCCCAAATACCCTCTCTCCTCCCAGATCCCCCCTTCCCTCCCCTCTCTCTCCTCTTCCTTTCTACTTTCTGTACTATAGTTGTGTTTTACCATTCATATGAGTGTGTAGGTGGTTATATATTGATTTCATAGTAGAATTGAGTACATTGGATACTTTTTTTTTTTTTTTGAGACAGAGCCTCAAGCCGTCACCCTGGATAGAGAGCTGTGACATCACAGCTCACAGCAACCTCCAGTTCCTGGGCTCAAGTGAGTCTCCTGCCTCCCCCTCCCAAGTAGCTGGGACTATAGTCATCCATCACAACATCCGGCTGTTTTTTGGTTGCAGCCCTCATTGTCGTTTTGGCGGGAGGCCTGGGCTGGATGCAAACCCGCCAGCTCAGGTGCACGTGGCTGGCACCCTAGCCCGTTGAGCCACAGGCACCGAGCCATTTTTTTTTTTCCATTCTTGAGATACTTTACCAAGAAGAATATGTTCCAACTCCATCCAGGCAAACATGAAAGATGTGAGGTCTCCATCTTTTTTATAGCTGCATAGTATTCCATGGCGTACATATACCACAATTTGTTAATCCTCTCCTGGGTCGATAGGCATTTGGGCTGTTTCCATGTCTTGGCTATTATGAACTGGGCTGCAATAAACATTCTAGTGCAAATGTCTTTGTTGTAAAATAATTTTTGATCATCTGGGTATACACCTAGTAGAGGAGTTTCAGGACCGAACAGTAGGTCTGCTTTTAGCTCCTTGGGTGTTCTCC
>CAUYON010160998.1:0-55549 GCA_963573935.1 Arctocebus calabarensis
CTGCATAAAATAAATGGCCTAGAACCTAAGTCGTATACAAACCGAGGAAAGGGAGGAGTCACTGTGGGCTGGAGTAGCGAGGGACAGTTTTATAGAGGCCTGAGGCTTTGATACGTGTTTGAGGGAAAGGATAGTATAAATCGAAACCTAAGTGCCTATCGATCCATGAATGGATGAATAAATTGTGGTACGTGTATACCATGGAATACTACGTAGCCTTAAAGAAAGATGGAGACTTTACCTCTTTCATGTTTACATGGATGGAGCTGGAACATATCCTTCTTAGCAAAGTATCTCAAGAATGGAAGAAAACGTATCCATTGTACTCAACCCTACTATGAAGCTAATTTATAGCTTTCATATGAAGGGTATAACCTAACTATAGCACAAGAATATGGGGAAAGGGGCAAGGGTAGGGAGGGGAGGGGAAGATTGGGGTGGAGGGAGGGTAATTAGTGGGGCCACACCTACAGTGCATCTTAGAAGGGTATAGGTGAACCTTACTAAGTGCAGAATATAAATGTCTTCATAAAATAATTGAGAAAATGCCAGGAAAGCTACGTTAATCAGTTTGATGAAAATAGCTCAGATTGTATATGAAACCAGCACATTGCACCCCTTGATTGCACTATTGTACACAGCTATGATTTAATAATAAAGACAATAAAAAAAGAAAAAATAATAATAAATCCCTTAAGTAGTAAGGACAGAATGAGCGTTGAAATTGAGAATGCTGCATGAACAATACTGGGTAAATCAAAACACAAAATATAACCAGACACATCAAATACTCCAATTTAGTTAAAATACTATGATACAATTAACCAAGTAGTTAAAGAATTGATGTTAAAGATTTCCTAATGTTAGCCTAAGAGATTATGGAATTGCATTCAGGCTCACAGAAATCACTTGTGAAGTTGTTGTTGTAGTAGTTGTGGTGGTGCATTTCAGATAAAATGGCTCTATTGCACCCAGGAGATCCTGCTTCACAGAGGCTGGGGTTGGAGAGTATTTTTAAAACGAATCACAGATACAGTGGTGGCATCAGGGGCCTGTGGCATGTACAGTCTCATAAGAAGGCCTCCTGCTTACTTTAATACTCTGCTGTAACCATTGTGAAATTCTTCATATTTTTTTCATTACTCTTTCATCTGCTGCCATTCCTTTTCATTCCATCCACATCCAGTATTCAAAATGTCCCATGAACAGTGAATTCTAGTGCCCCCAAATATGTGGGAGTTTACCAAGACTTAAAGTGAGCACAAGGTAAGTGCTCCCCCTCCTATGACCACACAAACGGGGGTGCTGACAACCCCAAGCGGCCATGCTTTCTGCTAGAACAAGAATTGCTGTGAGGGCAGTAAAAAAGGAAAAGCATTCTAAGTGACATAAACGCCCAAGGAACCCTGTCATATAGAAACTAATATATATATATATATAAAGTCAAGTTGAATAAAACATCATGGAAGATCAGGAAAATGTTATTATTCTAGTTGCACCTTTTTCTGGTTTTAAAAGTGGAGCCCCACACTTTCACTTTGCGCTGGGCCCTGCAAGTTACGTACATGGCCCTGCAAAGTTGAGCCTTAGGCACTTGGGGCTTCTCCCTTCTCTTTCCTTGAGAAAGCAAGAAAGAGGGAAAGGAGCAGCCAGTACTAGGCATACAGGAGTCAGAGGTGGGAAAGAGCTAGGATGGCAACCCTAGGTGAGAGCAAGCTGGAAGATAATGTAAAGAAGAATTGATCAGAATACTGTTGGATGCCAAACCGAGTAAAAAACATGATGAAGCATTTTGAATTTTTGAGTATATATTCATGAGTGACCTTGGAGGAAGCAATTTCAGGAAAGTAGCTTTTCAGAAGTTGCCAAACTATAGAGAGTTTAAAGATTGAGTGGGTGGTGATAAAATGAAGGTTCCAAGTATACTGCTCATTTCTAAGGTCTGTGCTGGGGAGCACAAAGTTGAATAGAGGTGAGGTTTTTTTTTTTTCAAGATAAATCAACGTCATTTAAAATACATATTCACATTTTTACCATTGTGTTTAATATTTTATATTATTTTATAGACTACTTAGAATTTCTTGAATAATCAAAGAACAGATAGATGGAGGAGTAGAAGGAATAATTAAAGAAAAAAATAATAAAACATGAATAAAAAAGCATAGTCTTTTCCTTGTCCACTCATGCATGTCTGCTATGTAAAAGGCACCACAAAGAAACACAATGAAAATATATGTGCTGCCCTCAGTGAGATTATAGTAGGGCATATTTTTAAAATTCCACTATTATATCAAGCAGAATCTTAGTAAAGATCAAAATAAAATGAATAAGCAAAATGTTTATTTTTATTTTATAACATTCCAAAGTACCATATACATATGTCAGCAGAGAATGAGACAGGAAAGAATCTGGGAAGTTTACCCCGGGATAGTATGAGAAAGAAAAGAAAAAGGTTCAAGAATTAATTTTTGTTTGTTTGTTTGTTTGTTCACTTGTTTGTTTGCTCACTTTCTTGCTCTGGGTAGAGTGCAGTGGCCTCATAACTCACAGCAACCGCAGCCTCTTGGGTTCAAGCAATCCTCTTGCCTCAGCCTCCAGAGTAGCTGGGACTACAGGGGCCCCCGAGACGGGGTCTCACTATTGCTCAGGCTGGTCTTGAACTACTGAGCTGAAGCAATCCACCCATCTCAGTCTCTCAGAGTGACAGAATTATAGGCATGAACCACCATGAAGAATTAAAATATTGATACCCCTTCCTCAAAGATCAGCAACAGAAAGAGAAGAAAAGTGAACTATATAAAAGAGAAGAAGGGGCTATACTGAACTGTTTGAGATGAGGGAACTCAGCCAGAAGGCTTTGATGGTCTCAGGGAGGTAAGAGATAACCTCACCTCCTGAGAGACAAGGTAAGAACATCTGTGAGAGCCTCTGCAAAGGCAAGGTCAAGAGAACTTCTGCTTGACTGCACGTATTTATGCTACCTGGAATATCTCACACCATTTTGTCTCAGGTAAAATATAATGACTTATTTTTAGGAGCTCATTTTCCCTCTGAAATGATCTAAGATTGTAACTGTAGCGATAATCATCTTTCTTACTAAATTTCTATTCTTCTTATAGCTTGCTCCACATGGTACGACACATTCTTCCCTTCAGTTCTCTAGCTATGTTTGATTTCAGGTCTTATCTGTGCCTGACTAGAGACTCCTCAAGGTCAAGGAAGCACATCTTACATTTAATCTGCATCCTTCCCAGTGTCTGCAGAGCTGTCTTTCAGCAAATACTTACTACTTGAATGAAAAAGAGGAAGTATTGCAAATACATATAAAAAAATGATTCCTCCTCTCCAGGATTCCTTTTATTATACTAAATTGTATAGTTATAATTATATACTAAATGTATCTAAATATACTATTTGTACAAAACAAGATGCCTCAGTTGTGTTTGTAGAATTCAAAGTACATACTTTTCAGTTACAAGTAATTTTCAGCAGATTAATTTTCAAGAATCTCAAAACAAAATTTTCCTTGAAGACATATTCTGTGTTACAGGAGCAGATCCAGCTTTACCCAGGCAGCATATAGTACATGGCTAAGAAAGGCAGGAGTATTATATATTCTCTCCACAATTCTATCTTCAGTTCTATAAAGGGCAAAGCAAAAGTGAGAAAAGTGGATTAACTATGTAGTCTAGCTAATTCAAACCAAAATATACTCTGCCTAAATCTATACTTAAAAAAGTTATAAATAAAATAATTATACCATAGTTATACCATTAACTCCGGCTTATAATTGCTTTTTCTAAAATATCTAATAATTATTTGTCCTTAATGATCAGTAAAATTACGTCAATTTGCATTTTATTTGAAAGTCTAAGCTGATACTTGGGAATGATTTCACTATGTTGACTGTCATCGTTAACTAGTTTCACAGAAGAATTAATTTACTTTCATTGGTATTTCACAGACTTGCATATTGGTCTAGAATGTTGGACTGAAACCACTGATTCCTATTTATAGAAGATTTTCACTACAGGATGAGTATACCCAATCTGAAAACCTGAAATTTTTCAGTCTGAAGTCTGAAATTTTGATTGTCTATGTTATGCTCAAAGAAAATGCTCATTGAAGCATTTTAGATTTGAGGTTTTCAGTTTATAAGTGCTCAATCACTTAAGTATATAATGCAAATATTACAAAATTGGATACAATTCAAAATGTGAAATACTTCTGCAAGCATTTTGAGTAAAAGACACTCAATTACAAAATCATAGTCACTTGTGGATTACAAATTATGAGGCTCCACATCATATATACTCTATATGGTACAGTGAAAGGCATGTACACATTTTCACTATGCCAGCTGGGAAATTACCCAATCTGCAGTACAATCAAAGTAACAGCAGTGTGAATATTTTATAATGGATTTATCATTAAGGCTGCCTAACATCTCAGCACTTTTACTTGATTTAAATATGATACTACAAAATTTTCAAATTTTTTCTTTTAATTTGACCTGAGTTACTATATAAGCAGGTCTCAAAAAAGACATGAAATAGACTTCCTCCATCTCTTTCTACTTTCTCCCTAAAACGCCCAGAGCTAGAACAAGCTTTGGAGACTACAGATGCATCTTCTTCCTCCTCTGTGAGGGAAGATAGGAGGTTAGACTCAGGGAGGTTGATCCTCAACCTATAACACCTACCCAAAAAACCATGGCAATAAATTACAACCAACCTTTTGTAGATCTTTTTTCTCCCTAGCATATCAATCATTCATTCATTTTTTAAAAAAACATTTTCTACTGAAATATAAAACACACAGTTCAATGACAAGGCACAAGGCAAACACACAACCAATAACTAGAAAGAAATCAAACACAGTCGAAATATCAGAACCCCAACTTCATGCCCCTTCCTCTCCTTTACTTCCCAAAGACACCACCATCCTGATTCATAACACCGTAGTTTTATAATTTTATACACATAGGATCATATAGTGTATGGGCTTTGTTACATTTTGTGGAGGTGGTTATCCTAGTTATTGCATGTAGCTATAGTTTGTTAATTTATTTTACCGCATAAAATTCTATTCTATTGTGTATACCACAATTTCTTCTTCTAAATTGTACTTCAGTTTAGTATTTGAGTTCATAAAATTAGGTCACATTATTTATTGTTTCAAAGGTAAAGTCAAAAGTCTAACTTGTAGTTGTGTCCTTCACCTAGGAAGTGTGCCATATATCCCTACATCAGTAGTTCCTAACCTTCCTAATATGCCACGACCCTTTAATACAGTTCCTCATGTTGTGGTGACCCTCAACCATAAAATTATTTTCATTGGTAAGTCCTATAGTTGTCGTGTGTGGGACTATAGTTGTTGATCTACAATGTCTTCATCCATTATAATACAGATGGAAATTTAGTCTTTATTCCCCATTCTTCTGCTATTACAACAGAGTTTCTGTGCAGATTTTTTACCATGTCTCTGGGCAGACATGCTCATGTTTTTATGTTAGATATATGACTACAAATGAAATTACTGGCTAACATCGTAGAATATATTTTGCTTTAGTAAATATTACCAGATGCTTTACAAAGTGGTGAACCAACTCACTACCCCATCATTAGTATATGAGAATTTATTTTCAGATCTTCAAAGAAGCATTTATTGGATTCCTACTATAGTCCAGAAAGCATGTTAATTTCTAAGGCTGCAATTACGACTAAGGGATACAACCTTCTCTTGAGGACTTTTCAGTTAAGTAGAGGTGACAGATACATAAATAAATAAATGCCAAAAAGCAATCCAGTATTTACATTATTATCTGTAATGAAAAGAGTCTTCGGTTGGTTTCTATCCCCCTGGAGTGCACGTACGTGACCCCTGTGCTCATGCTGGTTAGGAATTACCAGCTCCATCAGAGACAAGGTGGGCACTAACGAGGGAGTGGCTAAACCTGGATACACGCCGGGGTCAGACGTCTTGTTAAAGGTGACAGTGTTGAAATTGAGTTTGAAAGATAGTTTTCTGCCACGGATACCAAGGAGGAAAAGGCTTTCTAGGGAGGAAAACACTGTGAACAAAGTCACACATTTTATGATAAATCATAAAGATTTTATTATCATGCCACAGTTATATACTAGGACAGGAGGTCTGAGATATAAATTAAAAGTGATAAAGATGAAAATATTGCAAGATAAAAGGCAAGGCCACAAAGAACCTTAAGTGCGATGCTCCATATTTCGAACTTTAGTTCCAGACAATAAAGAACCACCAAAGGGTTTTTGGCAGAGGGTCAAAATGATCATGCTTAAGTTCTTCAAACGTCAGTGGGGTTTGAGAGCTCAAATTAGAGGGATACAAGATTAAAGGCATAACACCCTTGAATGGGCTTCTATAACAGTTGAAAAAAAGATGATGATGACAGTTCACACTGCCGTGTTTGCAACAGAGAGGAAAAGAAAAGCGATCACATAACGTAAAAGAGATGGAATCAACAGGGGGTGCCACTGTGAGATCAGATGTGGACTGGGAGAAATAAGGAGGTATAACTGAATTTTTACTTTGTTAACTAGTGTACGGGTGCTGTTTGTCAGGATCAGGTAAATCATGTGAAGAAAGAAAATTATTTCTATTTCAGAAAGATCTTGAGGATAATTTTACAAATATTATCAAGCCCTGTGATATGTTAGAACTAGTTTCCCCTTAATACTCTTTCTTTTTTTTAACTATGAACTAAACCAAGCTTTAACTGGATACATGGTCTTGCAAATTAAAGATGGTATTTCTCAATCTTCAATGTAGGTAGGTCTAAATTTAGACAGTAGTCATGTCTCCAAGTTACATGTCATAGTACCTTAAAGTATATATTTGGACTCTCCACTTTCACCTCCCCTCTCATTAGCTGAAAAGAGAATATGACATTGATGACACATTTTTACCACGTGACAAAGGGTGGTATCTATGAATGCAGAAACACAAGACTAAAGAATCTTGCTGAGGAATACAGTTGCTCTATCTCCCTGGATATTGTTATTACAGAAATAAGCATCTATCTTGCTTAAGCCACTTTCCCTTTTGGTCTGTTAAAACAATTCAAATTATATCCTAACACACAGAAGCTAGAGATGGAGATGCCTTACACATTCAAGCAATCCAGGGACCATGGTACAGCTTCAATTCCCTGACCCCAGAAATAGAGGTTATCACTTTTACCAGGGTATATGATAATTATATCTACAAAAATCATATTTGCTACTTGAAGACAATAAATCGACTACTAGGAGGTGTTTCATTGTAATTTTTCTGAGAAAACATTAAATTCCCAAAACAGAATGTTTAAATGAAAAACTTAAATATATATTGGTCAAGGCTGAAACTACAAAGAAATTAATGGCTTAAAGAAAAAGAGTTTGCATTCATAAAATCACCCTAAGGTACAGAGTCAAAGTTGATGAGGGTAGCTCAGTCCCAAGAAATCACTAGGGGATTCAGATTTCCTTTGATGGTCATTTTCTCCATGGTCACATTGGTTTCTTCAGATTCTGCAGGAAGGGAAAGGGGAAAAAGGAAAATGTACCGAATGTCTTAGAGCATAAACTCAGAGGGGTTCCACGGCACTTCTGCTCTGGTGAACTTACATTACCACATCTTCACTGCAAAGAATGCTGCCTTGCCTTTCACCCAGGAAGAAGAATAAAATAGATTTTGACAAATTACAAGCAGCTCTTTCAACATCATGACAAATGAGAGGTGCAAGAGAGGGTAAAAATTAATGTCAAAAATTGGTTTGGGTGGACTTGAAGGACTTTACAGGCCAAGTGACCAAAAACACTTTCTAAGTAGCAACTGATCTGGCTGCATGTGTGGAGACTGATTAGAAACAGACTGGTGCTAAGCAGAACTTTTAGCAGACCATACATTCAAATAAAGAAAACATTTCTATAGTGTGACAAAAACAATGACTACAAAAATAAAAACAAAGGGGCAAAATATGGAAGATGTCCCGTGAGAGAATGTGAACAGAGTGTTGGGAGGAGGGTAGAAAGAAGAAAGAGTGATAAAAATGCAATTATAGGAGGGACTTTATCTACCAAATGTAATTACTGTAACCTGGTTCTTTGTACCCTCAATGAATCCACAACAATAAAAAAGAGAAAGAGAGAGAAATTGATAAAAATGATTCGAGGTTTTAAAGAAACTGATAATAATAAACTAACTCTGGGAAGAGTTAGGTGCTTGTGGGTACATGTGAATCATGTGAATAGAAATGTCCAGAAGGCAACTATAAATATTTGCCTGAATTTCCATAATGACTTGGAGCTGGTAATTCATAGAGCTGGGACTACAGCTATGAGTATATATGAATGGCACAGAGCAAGAAGCAAAGACAGAGCAGAATGATGCTATAGCCTGGATTTTTACAACCACAGCCCCAGTGAATATGCTGACTCTTAATCCCTGATGTACTGGTACGAGGTCGGGGAGGTTATTAAGTCAGGTGCAGCTCTCATGAATGGGAACTGTGCCCTTACAAAAGAGACCAAATAGAATCTAATAGTCCCTTCTACCAGGTGAGGACACAGTGAGAAGTTGACATCTATAAACCAAGAAGCGAACCCTCAACAGATACCACGTGTGCTGGTGCCTTGACTTTGGACTTCTCAGGCTCCAGAACCATGAGAAGTTATTATAATTTCCATTGCTTGCAAAAGCTACACAGTTTAGGGTCTTTTGTTACAAGCAGCCCAAACAGACTGAGGCAAATGAACCTTAAGAGAAATGCCAATCCTTGGAAAGAGAAGAAAAGAAGAATCGGTGAAGAAAACTAATAGTTCATTTGAAGACTACTTTTGAGGAAAACATAAAAATGTTATAAGCAGGGTAGTGCCTGTGGCTCAAGGAGTAGGGCACTAGCCTCATATACTGGATGTGGTGGGTTCAGATATGACCCCGGCCAAAAACTGTAAAACGGAAAAAAAATGTTATAAGCAGAAAGCTCACCCCTAAAATGTCCACTCTACTCTTAGTATTGTAGTCAGAGTGAAGATTTCAGAACTAATTCACATGCAAATCTAACCAAGGCAACAAACATGAGTTTGCATCTCATCTTTATGACTTTTCTTGAACTTTGAGAAGAAATGTAATGTATAATGAAACAGAGAAATGTTGTGGCTTATATAAGAATGCTTCACACCGCTGTTAAGTAAGACCAACCTCCCTTTACAAATCAGTCAGAAACTATTCATAAGCAGGTTTGAACAGATTCCCAGGAGGCAAGTGCAAATTGAAAACAGTTCTAGTTAAATCCACTTTGTTGTATAGCTCTTGGACATTTCTAAAATATTGCTAGTGTTTCTGGATCTAACAATGCTTTTTTATTTGGGGCTTACTACTGAAGTATGTTTCCTGAATGCAAATTGTTTTACACAGTGTTTTATATTCAAATCTTGCATTGCGTATGAAAAGCATTTATTTTCCTTTTTTCTGCAGGTAAAATCACTCACTCTCTTAGCAAATATACACTTTACTTATGACAAAAGTTTGTAATTTATTTATTTATTTATTTTGAGACAGAGCCTCAAGCTGTCACTCTGGATAGAGTGCTGTGGCATCACAGCTCACAGCAACCTCCAATTCCTGGGCTCAAGCGAGTCTCCTGCCTCCGCCTCCCAAGTAGTTGGGACTACAGGTGTCCGCCACAATGCACGGCCATTTTTTTTTTTTTTTTTTGGTTGCAGCCATCATTGTTGTTTGGCAGGTCCGGGCTGGATTCGAACCCCCCAGCTCAGGTGTACATGGCTGGCACCTTAGCCTGTTGAGCCACAGGCGCCGAGCCAAAAGTTTGTACTTTAAATAAATACACCCTTGCAGCACCTATAATAAAAATTTGTTCACTTGGACAAGTATTTAGAGAATCAAAGAAAATTTCATTCTGATGATGATGAAAAGTAGTGACCAAAAGTTTTGCATTCCAGTTTACAAACATGAACTTGAACATTTTCTTTTAGATTTAGTTACACTTTTCTCAATTACAAAATATACAAAATAATTTTATAATTATAATGTTTAATTAACCATAATTTAACTCAAGATAAGTATACACGTGCAGGTATATTAATATTACACACATATATATAACATAAAGAATGTAAAATATTCTTCAAATATAACACATCTGCTAGTTTCACTCTTTTCTTAAAGTACATACCATATAGGAAGAACAAAATATTTCTTTCATTTTGTGATTGTACATTAGAAACAATTACTGGAAAAAACTAGGAAGATACCAAAGGTAGGCAAGATCTTTAGACATTACTGAGTCTGATCCATTCATTTATTAGATAAATAAATGGAGACAGAAAGCTTACCTGATTGATTGAGGCCCTCATAATCCTGACCACATTCTCCTCCTACTGTCACACTAAACCTCCTTTACAACAACAACAAATAAGTCCTTGGGTGATAATGAAGTTCTGCAGAAAAGTACAAGTTCCATACAGTATCGTCATTTTATAAACATAAAACACCTTATTGATTATAAAACTCAGATCCCTATTACCAAATTTATGAGGTGTGATAATGAAAATATTCTTCCTTACAGCCAAGGAGAATGTAACATAGAATAGATAAATGAGTTATTCAAAGTCACACAGATGGTGAATTCAGAATTCTTTCCAATATTGTGCACAGATATGTGAAGTATAAAACGGCTGCTTACCCCACCAAACTATGAAATTGAAGGCAGGGCATAGAACACAGACTTGCTGACATTATTACCTCCCAGGTGGAATTTTGCAAGGTGAGTTTAGACATTTGCTAGCTGAATTACTTTGGGACCATGCTTACAAGTGGTATCTCCTCAACAGTCTAAACAATTCTCAAATCTGTTTCTCCAATTCAGTTGTAAATAAACACAAAGGTCCTTGAGAGGAATTTTTTCATTTGCCAAAGTTATAATTAAGATTAGGCATTTGTATATATAAACCATTAAAACATGGCTCATATTCTTAAACATTCTTGATACTGAAAGTCATTATGTTATCTGCTTTGCCAAATTCTTTCTCTTAGATTATGGTCAATTTGATATATATTTGTTTGCCATCCATGAATGGACATTAGAAAGCTGATTTATTAGCTAAATAAAACAAAGGTTTCCTTAAAAAAACACTAATATAATGAGTTCCCTCCTTGCTCAAAAAAGAAAAAGCTTACAGATAAAAGCTACAGGCATAAATCTTAAGATAAAACATAAGGTTGATTTAATTTTCAGAATTATCCACATTTTAAAAATTTCTCTCACAATAAAAATTAAGAGGATAAAATTCAATAAATTGTTTCCTCATAGTAATAACAGTATATTAATATGGTTATTTCCATGTATTTTTTAGTTACTCCATAACTTAAGTAGTTACTCTTATAAAGCCCACAAAGAGAAGAGGGAAATGTAATGCAGAAACATAAATCCTGAGCTTACCAGGCAAGGAAAACGCACAAGTGGTCTAACTCCAAAGCCCATATATTTGACCATGAAGCTGTATGTCCTCTAGCTAGATCCTAGCTACAGAAAGAAGCTAAGCACATTCTAAGAAGAAATCTAATGTAGTGTAAGAAATAATTACAACAGAACCCCTGTAGGTGACCCTTCCCTACATCAAGTTGACATAATGTTCATAACCACATGAGCATATCAGTACAGAAAGCCTAGCTCCTTACGTTGACCACCTCCATCTGCTGACCAGTTTGGTACAATCTCTTGGGTGGTTAACTGTTCTACCACATAGGTATTGCATCTGAAAATCACGGTGACCTGACTGAGTTCTAACTATAGTGTAGTAAATTTCTCCATTATTGAAAACTAAAGAGTAAATTATACTTTACATTTCAATAAAATAACAATAGATAAATTCAGCAAAATGCCAGTTTTCTAGTTATCCCCTAACTACCTCATCTAGTGAATACACTCTCCCAGAACAAGGAAATAATCAAAAAAGTTACTGAGCTGACAGTGTAGATGCTGACTCCTTTGTACTGTAATCCACACACATTGAGAAACGTGAGTCCATTCCGCCCTTACTCAGACACTATTTTTATGACTGTAGCACAATATTCTAAAATCTAGGTTGCTTTCTCCCTACTCCCAACCTCGCCATAATGATATTCTGGGAAATGCTAGAATTAGGGACCCAACAAAGAGAAAAGTGAAAAAAAAAATTGTAAGGAGCTTACACAATAAATCTGAAAGTTTACCATCCCTTTGATTTTCAGGTCTGCACAAAGTTCTAAAAAAATCAATAGGCACCAAGATATTATTAAAACTCAACAGAATTTTCATATGTAAAATAGTTCATTCCCCAACTCTTCACAGCAAACACAGATGAAACTTAATTCAGGTAAGGATTTATTTTCATAGCCTGATGACAGGCTTTTTGATTCTCATTTCCATAGATATTTTGTTCACAGAATCTACATAGCATTAATTTAAAAATAAAATAATGCTCAATAGCTGAGGAGCTTAGAAACTTGTTTAACTATCTGTATTTAAATAAGTTGTCTATCAACTAAGAATATTTAAATTTTTCAAATAGGCCATCCTTTAGAAATGGAAGAGAATCAAGTTGCTGAAAGGTTTATTCTGATTCTTAAAAAGAAAATATTTAGACAGGTGTCTCTGTACTGAAGACTGCAGGGTCAGAAACCTTAAGATAAATTCATGGACACAGCATAATCGTCACAAACCTTAAAACAAAAATGCTGAAAAATACCACCTATTAAAATTCATCAAGATAAGACAACTTTTAAAAATAAAACCATGGAATAATGAGCACAAAGTTATAATAGCAGAATTTGAGTTTCTCATAACTGAGTCACACTACGTGGTCTCCTGGAGTAAGAAAGGCATAACAAATTTTTCTCTTATATTAAATATGTCCAAGGGTCTTCTTTCCATCTGACAAACAGGTGCAAACAGAATAGAGAAATCAGAACAGTGGAAAACATGGAATTGTGCCTCTGGGAAATTAACGCTAAAACAAATAACTTTGGTACCAGAGGGCTTCCATTAATTCGAGAACTTTCATATGGAAAAGCCAGATGCATGCAAATCTAACAGAATGCCGAACACATTATAGGTACTGGTTAAATATTTATTCTGTGACCAAGGGAATGAATCAAGTGATTCAAAACCATTTGCTGATCATCTCCTGAGCCATAAAATTATTCTAGAATCACAAATTGAAGTGCAAGTATAGGAAAGTAGAACTTTGCTTTAATACATAAAAAATTTATAAATTATAACTATTCGGCAATGGAAATGGGCTGTCTCTAAAGGCAGAGTATCCCAATAGGTGTGCCCATTTCCCTTGGATATCTGAGACAGAATGACCCATCAGACGAGCAATCAAACTGGCTGATTTCCTTGTGATTTCCTTGGCTCTTTGAGATTATTTATTGTCTTCTGTAATTTCTCTTTTTAAAAGAGCAATTTGTGGGGCCAGAAGCAGTGGCTCACACCTATAATCCTAGAACTCAGGGAGGCTAAGATAGGAGGATAGCATCAGCTCAGGAGTTTGATACCAGCCTGAGCAAGAGCAAGACCCCATCTTTACTAAATTTATATATAAACCAGGTGTTGTTATGGGTACTTGTAGTCCCAAAGTCCCAGTTACTTGGGAGTCTGAGGCAGGAGGATCATTTGAACCCAGGAGTTTGAGGGTGCTGTGGCCTAGGCTGATGCCATGGCACTCTAGCCCGCGACTAGTGTCTCAGAAAAAAAAAAGAAAAGAGAGAGAGAGAAGGAGAGAGAGAGAATAATTTGTGGTATTTTCATCCTTCCCTGAAATTCCATTCTTACTTCCATCCTCCCTTGTCTACCACAGAACAGTTCTCAGTTGCTCATTCATTTAATCTGCTGCACACATTTCTCAAAGAACTAAAAGCACATCTACCATCCATTCAGTCCAGCAAGCCTACTACTGATACCTACCCAAAGGAAAAAGAAATCAGAAAGAAATCTGCACTCATATGTTTTTTGCATCACAATTGACAATCTCAAAGATATGGAATCAACTTAAGTGTCCATCATCTGATGAGCGGATAAAGAAAATGTGGTATATGTATGTGATGTATATACCATGGAATACTAATCAGTGATGAAAAGGAAAGAAATAATGTATTTTCAAAACTTGGATGAACTAGAGGCCATCATCCTAAGTATTAATGTCTCAAAAGAAAAATCAAAAACTGCATGCTCTCATTCATAAGAGGAAGCTAAAATACGTGTGTACGTAGTCACATGGAATGGAATAACAGACTCTGGAGACTCAAAAGAGGGGACAGGATAAAGAGTCGAGGGATGAGTAATTATCTATTGGATGTGATATACACTACTTAAGTGAACGACACCCCAAAATTCCAGACTTCAGCACTATACAAAATATCCATTTAACAAAACTCATTTATATTTCCTAAATCTATTGAAATTAATAGAAATTTCTTCAAAAGAATCTAAATTATTACTTTATTCTTGGTAGGATATAACAGAGAAAACAATAATAATATGGACTATGTGGTTGGGGGTGATAATGAGAATTAAGGAACTTTAGTTTCAGACCTCACACGTATCACTCTATCCAGATTTCTCACAAGTAAAACAGTGAATGGGGGGCACCTGTGGCTCAAGGAGTAGGGCACCGGACCAGTACACTGGGGTTGGTGAGTTCAAGCCCAGCTCGGCCAAAACTGCAAAAAATAAAATAAAAAATTAAAAATAAAACAGGGAATGGTGGCAACTGTTTACCCTGTATTACATGATAAGTTTTTCTGCATCTGAAAATCAAAGAATAGCAGTGGAAGTATTTTATTCCTAAAGCCATCTACAAATATCAAGTCCTAATGAATATAGGTTATAGTGAGCTCAGACAATTAAGTTTGTGGACTCATCCTAGGGGAAAAAAAGTCTATCTTATTGCTAGATATCACTATGGTCACCTCTGAAGTAGTCCCCTTGGCTGTCTGGGGACTACAGTGATATTTGGCAATGAGGTATGTAGCCCTTTTCTAGGATATGTTCATGAGCTTAATTGTCCAATCTTGTACACCAAAAATCAGCCCAATTAAAAACCTATCAATGCTATAAAGTGGCAATTAGGAACCAGCATTTTGCCAGCATTGTTACTGTCACTGACTTTATTTTTAAACTGCTTTGCAAAGAAAAATCTTTATACTCCAGAAATGTATAAAATCTGTATCACACAGAATAGCCCTTATGTAAATTTAATTTCATATTGATTTTTTTCTTTCTATGATATTGATTGCAAAGTCAAGTCACATATAGAAAGTCAATAACTAGACATTAAGAAGGCATTGTTCATACACAGAGCATAGTATAATTTACATATCTATTATTTTTATTTTATTTTCTATATTCTGTAATGCTGTAAGTTCAGAAAATAAAACAGATAACTGAATAAATTAAAGTTAATATTCTCTTGCCTTTTGAAAGAGCAAAAGGATATTAAGTCCAGGCAGGATTTTTTTTTTTCTTTTTCCTGATGCTAGTCAAGTTCTTTATCAATATCAATGGCTTAAGACCCTGTTATCCCATGGCTGCCATTGAAATGAATGCTACTACAGCATCCTGTTATGAAAGGGCATTTCATGATGTGGCAGGTGAGAGATTATTAAATCTTGAATTTGAAATGCTGGGGCATAAGTGAATTACATACTTCAAACAACTGTGGAATCCATTCAAACTATATTTTCCTTTAGGAGATAAAATATACCATGTAGGTTTCAATGTTGAAGTGTTTTCAGAGTCTTTGAAAACTGAACACCTGCAGTTAGTCATGCATGATCCTTGCCTTTGTAATAAAAATATCCTAAAGACACTGTCTGTAAAAATTATACATTTATTAAACGATAGTTGATTATTCCTGGAATTTTGCATTGAGAGATATATTATAATTAATATTAGCTGTTCCACATTCAATCATTTATTTATTTATTTATTTATTTATTTATTTTGAGATAGATTCTCATTATGTTGCCCTTGGTAGAGTGCTGTAGCGTCACAGCTCACAGCAACCTCAAACTCTTAGGCTTAAGTGATTCTCTTGCCTCAGCCTTCCTAGTAGCTGGGACTACAGGTGCCAGTCACAATACCTGGCATGTGTTTTTAGAAATGAGGTCTCACTCTGGCTCAGGCTGGTCTCGAACTCCTGAGCTCAGGGCAATCCACCCACCTCGGCCTCCCAGAGTGCTAGGATTACAGGCGTGATCCACCGTGCCTGGCCACCCATTCCACATTTAAGAAATGAAATTTTTATATCTGTCTTTCAATTAGTATTAAGAATAATGAATAAGGATAGTATTTTCTCAATATTTAATATATTTGATAAATATTTGAAAAAATGTGAAAATTTAGAGGCTCTAAACTTTTAGCAAATCTAATATACACAGACATGATCTTAAGAAAATTCATGCACATGCTTTTCATATCCTGCCCTAGGAAAGAGAAATGCGGGCAGATGTACACACGTATCAGTTTATGATAAATGTTACTAATATGAAAACCACATACAAGTCACAATTATAAAATATGCAGTACTGCTTATTGCAAATTCCATATAGCAATTTATTTGCTTGGATCAGTAACTATATTAGGGTTTTCCAGAAAAGTAGAACCCCAGGATATGCATGTTGAGAGAGAGACTGACAGAGGCAGAGGGAGAGGGAGGGAGGAGGGAGCAACAGCCTTACTTTTCCTGACATTGACTGCAGAGGGAGAGTCAGCTGGCAGATCCCTTCTTCTTCAGGGAAGGTCAGTCTTCCTGAAGAAGGCCTTCAACTGATCAGATGAGGCTCACCAACAAAATGGAGGCTGATCTGCTTCACTCAGTCTACTGACTTCCATGTTGACCTCACCTTTAAAAAAACCACCTCCATAGAAATAGTCTAAAATAAAGTTTGACCAAATACCTAGGTACCATTGTCTAGCTTATTTCTTTTTTATTCTTCCTTTTTTTCTCTATCCAAGACAGTCTCTGTCCCCCTGGGTAGAGTGCTGTAGTATCAGCTCACAGTAATCTCAAACTCTTGGGCTCAAGAAATCCTCTTGCCTCAGCCTCCTGAGTTACCTGAGGTTACAGGCGCCAGCCACCACACCTGAATAGATTTTCTATTTTTAGTAGAGATGGGGTTTTATTCTTGCTCAGATTGGTCTTGAACTCCTGAGCTCAAGCAATCCTTCCACCTTGGCCTCCCAAAGTGCTAGGATTACAGCCATGGGTCGCTGCACTCAGCCCTGTCTAGCTTATTTGATACATAAAAACAACAATCACAGATGCCAAACTATGGTTGCATCAAACAGGGTCTTTCTGCCATGAATATTGGTTGATACTTTTTCTTACTTTAAAGAATAATAATAAAATGAAATGAAGCAAATGTGTCACAAGGACATGAGTGGTGTTTTTGCTAGATTGTGAAATAGTTTTCAAATACTAAAAGAGTACTTCCTCAATTTTTGTCCGATTAAACAATGTAAAGCCTATGACTATGCTGTACATTTAAATTTAACCTGCATTATGCATACTAAGTACATTTTCTCCACACTTTAGTCTAGTCGATCAGCAAAACAATACATTCAACTCTTCTTTGTAGTATTTGCATCTACCTTGGCCAATCTCAAGCTACAATGTGATGTCACTTGAGTGAAGCTGGGGCAAGTGTGTAGTTACACACTCCACTGATACAACAGAGAAAAACGTCCTCGTAAGCACAGAGAGTATTAAAACATAGTATTATAATTAGGACATAATAATTTTTGAGTATGATTGTTTTCAAAACGATGTGCTTAATTGTTTCCGTAATTCAGTTTTTAATAATGGCTGTGTTTATCAACCAGCTTGCAAGGATTCCTAAAAAATTTCATAATCAGCTCTGTGAGCTGGTCCGGCTGGCTCAAACCACAGCAGACTTACTTTTCCTAAACATTGCTGGTGGATAAAACTTTACAAAGAGAACTTAATTCACTTGGAATTAAGGATTAACATTAATAAAATATAATGAAATCCTCCTGTAATGTGTTCTGCCTTATCAGTTATTAATACTTACGATGAACTCGTCTGTGAGTTCCTTTCCTGTGGGCAGGCTTTGATGAATAGAGTGACAGTATGGGGACGTGTGAAGGGAAGTGAAAAAGAAATACAACTGGGGAAAAGGAAATAGGCCCAAGAGCAGACTCTCAAAGAGGGCCGTGTGCCAAACCGGTTAGAATGTTGGTTAGAATTGGCCTGTCACATCCATTGCTATGACATAGTCTCAAATATTGAGAAATTTCAATTGCTAAGTTTTCCAATATACTTTCAGATAAAATGTAAATTTATTTAATTAGAGTTTTTGCCTAAAAGTGCACAATCTGTGGATGGTTTGTGATTTCAAGCTAAAATTTAGAGAAGCATTCTTGATATATACTTTCATATTTACTTCAGAAAAGTACATCTGCCTTGAGAGGATGCAGGCATAATAGTCACGGCCTCAGAAAGTTGCCAAAGAGTTCTAAGAACACTAATAAAAATAATGAACTTGAAAGGCCAAGTAGAAATAAAACCTCCACATGTCATTACTATAATTTAGGGTGGTGCTTCTGTCTTCACACACAGCAAGATATGAGGCTTTGTCTTGGCTGGCAACTACAAAAATCTAAAAAATTTTGGAAAGAACTCACTCATGACGTCAATATCAGATTTATCTTTAGAGCCCTGAATGATTAGTTTCAGTATTTTATAGATAGATAAATGGATGGATGGATGGATGGATGGATGGATGGATGGATGGACAGACAGACAGACAGACAGACAGAAACACACACACATGTATCTACACCTCAGTTCTCAATTTTCCCAACAGGTTTATCATCTAAAAATATTATGAGGAACATAAAAACTAATTTCCAACCTCCCACCTTCATCTCCATCACTCCTTTCATCATCTGCATCATTATTCTGCACCTTACCCTCATCATCCTTCCCTAGAGTGACTATAGGTGTTCCTAGAGTTAACTCAGGAAACCTAGTTACCCTAGTTACACTAAAATTTTCAATTCTAATTTTTTCATGCTACCCTCTCATCTCAAAAGTATATGTGCCCTACATTAATTTTTTCTTGTTCCTTATTCACTGATAGTGTATCTTTTCAAAATCACTGCTACAAAATTTTCCAGTGGTGTTCAGAGATCAAGCTCTTTGCCTTAAAAAAAAAAAAAAAAAAACTTTGGAAAATTAAGCTTCAACTCATGAACCAGTGCATACCAACATAGTTGTAGTCCTGAAAGATGTACAGAGACATTAGATACTGAGAGCACTGGTACAACTACGCAGAAAGGATGGGCTCTGGATCAAAGAAATTTGAGATCAGTAGATTTTGCTACATTTTCTTTTCAGAAATTTTACTATGCTGTATATACACTGTTTATCTCCAAGATAGAGAGCAATCGGACGTGCCTCTCAGAGATGGTGTAATTCATCCTTGGGCAACAGACTGCAGGAACTGGAGCCAGTGCCCCTTGCATCAAGCCACGTGGATGATCACCATTTGTTAGGTCATAAGGAATATGCAAATTAGAAGGACAGGGCATCTTCCTGAAGGAAGCAGAGCATGATATCCTGTATCCAGGAGCAGAGAGGAAAGCCTGTTATGTGCTAAAGTGAGTGGGCTTCAAAGAAATGAGAGCAGGTGTTCAGAGGAGGGGGCAGACAAAATGTCAGGATGGCAACCAGAAAAGAGAGGCCAAACATAGGACTGAAAAAATATCAAGTTCAATCACAGCAAGACATGAGGAGTAAATGCTGGCTATAAAAAAATAATCTAAGTATTATGTACCTGCCTTAGAGAGATGCTTTTTAAAGGCTTGGTGTATGTGAATTGTTTTGTTTTGTTTTGTTTTGTTTTATGGATTGAGCAAGAGCTTAAATACCAGCTAGTCCTCAGCCAAACAAGAGTCCACTTCTACTACATATCTCCATCTTCCTAACTTGTACTGGAAACCTCTTAGAGAAGCAGTGATTCTTATATCTTAGAATACATATGAATCACTTGGAGAATCCTTTAAAAATTCTCACTCTCAGACTGCCACTTCCCCGGAGACTTTGATTCAGTAAGTGATGAGGGGCACGGGGATCTAATACAGCCTCCCTGGAGAGGAAGGCTGATTTAAAACTAACCAGTACAGACAGAACACAGACAAGACTTTGAAAGCATAATCGATTTCTTTCTAGACTGAAGCAATTCCACAGGCCTTACAACTTCATTAAGTAGGAGTCTAAAACTTCTAAGACCCCTTATCTGTATCATAAAAGATCTCTCTATTATTTTTTTGCCAGGTTCAAACCTGCCACCTCCGGTATATTGGGCCAGTGCCCTACTTCTTTGAGCCACAGGCGCCGCCCCTCTCTCTCTATTCTTTTTTACCTTTTCTCTGTGATTTCTCGCTAATGCAGAGAATAGAGTTGTGATTAAGAGCAAGGAGGTCTAAATGGGATAGCCTGGGTTTCAATCCTACCTCTAATGCTCGCTAGAGAGTAAGAGTAACACCTGAGAGTAACACCTGGAAAATCACCAAATTTTCAGTGTCTCAACTGCCTCTTCTGTAAACCGGACCATGATCATAAAAGAACTTACCTTGCATCCCCAGTGTGTTTCAGTCCCTAATCCAATACCAGAAAGCATTCAAGCATTCTGTCTCTTCTTTCTTTCTCTCTCTCTCCTTCTCTCTCTCTTTCCTCTCACACACAAAGAAGAGGTCCTGTGAGCACACAGTGAGAAGGCAGCTATCTGCAAGCCAGGAAGAGAGCCTGCTAGCATCCCGGTCTCAAACTTCCAGCGTCCAGATTTTTGAGAACATAAATTTCCATTGTTTAAGCATGTGGTATTTTATGCTGACAGCCTGGTGGACTAATACAGAGGGTTATTGTGAATGAAATGATGTTGCATACATAAAAGCATTTAGAATGGCCCTAAGCACATAGCAAATATTAAGTGTTAACTAATATCATATGTATTACCAACTCTTCATTTAGGAGATGGGAATAATTATGATGTTAATCATATTTCCTGAGTTTTAGCCAATTGTAATATGAAAATCTTAAACATAGGAGAGAAATAAAACTATTTTCTCTTCTCCTTCAACAACTCTAACCCCATGCAAAAAGTTCCACAACTTTTCTCTGAATTATTTCCAATATGATCAATAAAATATTAGAATCATCTAGGTAAAACATTGATGAAAATCTCAGGGTATAAATAATATTTGCATAAAGAAGGAAGAACTCCTTAGAGATCATACTTTACTCTAATAAAATATCAGCATCTTCCTAATGTGTCTTAACCTTCAAAATGAACACCAAAGGGCAGTTGCCTATACACCCCATCTGTATAACAAACAGTACTATGGCTTGGCACCTGTAGCTCATCAGCAGAGGCGCTGGCCACAAACACCGGGGTTGGTGGTTCAAACCCAGCCCAGGCCTGCTAAACGACAATGACAACTACAAGAAAAAAATATCCAGGCATTGTGGTGGGTGCCTGTGGTCCCAGCTACTTGGGAGGCTGAGGCAAGAGAATTGCTTAAGCCCAAAAGTTTGAGGTTGCTGTGAGCTGAGACACCACAGCACTCTACCGAGGATGACAAAGTGAGAGTGTCTCAAAAAAAAAAAAAAAAAAAAAAAAAAGGAAAGAAACAGAACTAGGTTTTTTTTTTTTTTTTTGTAGTAGGATAAGTCCAATCCTTTTTAAACACCATCAAGCACTTTGCAACCAGAAACATCAAAACAGAGGAACAGAGTGGCAACAAGAGGAGAATCACAACCTAAGGTGATGCTCTTACTGGAGCTCTCCAAAGGAAATAAGCATGGCTTTCTTCCTGTGAGATATAGTCTGCAGAACTTGTATTCTCTCTTCATTTCTGGATTAAAAGTTGAATTTAGGCACATTATTAATTTTCATGCTACATCATGTTTCATTGGTTTTAATCAATTCATACAATCCTCCTCACTCCCAACCATGCCTAGCATATTAGGAAGTTATGTGAGTGAGTACGAAAGCATTTTAACCTGAGTGAACATGTAAGGTTCCCTTAAATGCAACCTTCTGAAACACTATTTTCCTGAAATTAGTCATCATGATTGGGAATGGACTTCTGCATACTGGCCTGCACTAGCAGGTGTTATATATAATATTGAACTCACTATGCTCAGAAACCTTCAATAAAATTTCTAAGAAGACTATAGATTCACCTTAAGATTAATGTAAATAAGTAAGAACATAATCTTTTTAATAAGTAGCCTTATACTAAAGTGCAATACTTAATGGATTCTTTAATAGGATTTACAAAAAAGAATATGCAATACAATATTAGTTATTGTATTGAAGAGACAAATATGAATTTAATACCCTAACAAAACAAGAACACACCTTGTTTGACATAAAACAAATAAATACATTTCAAACAAAAATCATTTTGCCACAAGAACTCTGCACCAGAATGTTTATTAAAGCTCAATTCACAACTGCCAAGTCATAGAAGCAACCCAAATGGCCATCAACTCATTAATGGATTAACCAACTGTGGTGCATGTATACCAGGGAGTACTATTCAGTCATAAGAAACAAATGGAGACTTTACATCTTTTGCGTTTACCTAGATGCAGTTGAAACACATTCTTCTTAGTAAAATATCTCAAGAATGGGAAAAAAAATTCATTGTACTCAACACTAACATGAAACCAACATATAAAAACTACATCCTCACACTTAAGATAAAACACAAACACAGTCTAGCAAGGGTAGAGGTGAGAAGGGAGGGGAAGGAGGAGGGAAAGCTATTGGCAGGAAGAAGGAGGTCACTTCCTCCTCCTTATGTGCACAATGTGAGGGTGTTCAGCACGACCTCTGGGTGAAGGGTTCAACTACTCCTTGAACTTTACCTTAGCATCGAAAACAATATACCCTGAACATTCGTACCCTCATATTAATTCGAAGTTAAAAAAAAGATACATTTCAAACATAAAATGTAGACTGGAAATCTGTTAGTAGCTCAACTCAAGTAGAAATGAACTCAAGATTAAATGCTGTGATTTACTAAAGTGTGCCACATAATGCATTATTATATATACAAATTATAAAATACACAGATGTGTAAATTATTATATACACTCAGTCCTTGAGTTACAAACATCCAACTTAACATACAATTCACACTTACAAAAGGAGGCTATTACAGGTAATAGGCAAATGTACCTGCCCAACTTACATACAAATTCAACTTAAAAAACAAATCTACGGAACCTATCCTATTCCTATGTAAGTGGAATGAGAACGGAGCACTGCCTGCATTACCAAATGCATAAATTATAGGAATAGATCTCTGATCCATGATAAGATTGCAAGCTATATGTGAATTCCAGTCATTAGTAGCATACTTCCTTCAAGAATATTATTTACCCTGGAAAAGATAATTCATTTCAGTAACAAAACACAAAAATCTCTTTAATCACTTTAATTGTTATAATTAAAAGTAAAATATGGGAGTATGGGAGTAAATATGATTTACTCAGCAAGAAAAGCATATACAGTACTTCTCTACATTTGGGGGAATGGAGTCATTGAAGCTTAATGATTTTGGACCACGTGAGAGGTAAAGAACACAATCTTATTTATGAATATATTAATAATTTAGTATTATGTAATTTGGATTGTAAACTTTAGTCAAAAATAGATACTAAATTAGGTAAAAAAAAAAATACCTGTTAAATTGTTTGCTTGATACTCAATTGAGAAAATACACCTTTGAAGAGAGGGAGATATAAATTTTTATGTGTGTATATATAAAATATTATGCAAAATAAAATTGCACACAAAGTTTACAGACACCCTGCATATGTGTGTATATATGTAAATATATGTATACATACATACATAAGTATATATGACTGCTTCATAGTAATACAGATATAAATAGTACTTACTGCTGCAAACCACTATTGTAAATAGTTAAAGATTAAACAATCAACTAAAGGCTAGACCACTGCAATTCAAATGCTCCTCCAGATTTGCATATAAAATAATGACCTGACATGGAAAGAATCAGAAGAAGAATTTCGAAAGGGTCTCAGGTTTTATTAAAAAATTATATGCATATCCCTTGTATTATGAAAATACATATTATAATGACAAGTATGTGTACAAAATGAGAACATGGCAAACTAGATAGAAGTCTTATCAATACTTGGGATAAATACAAATATTATTAAAGTGGTCACTGCATTCACTTTAATAATATTCTCTGTAATCTACTAATGTGACTAATAATATTCTCTGTAATCTACTAATGTGACTACCCTTTACCAGCTAAAGGAGAGCTGAAAAGGACAATTTTATACAACACCAGAAAAACAAAAGCCTCAACCACACACTTCGGGTAGATTCAGTCTGAATACCTCTTCAGGTGAAACTTGTAGATTTAAAAGCAGATGTTGTAGGCATTGTCTTCAATACAAATGATAATTAATGAAACAAATATATATGGTATCCTATAATACACAAGAAATTTGACTACTTAAAAGAAAAGTGAGTTTAATTAGTGGAAAATCTGAAGTGCCCAACATTTTATAGATATTTTAGAAATCATTTTCTAGGGTGTTGTAAAAATCAAATCAATAGCCAACAGAGAATCTACTTGACATAGTTAAATAGTTAACCCTATATGCAATAGTTTTTATTTAATTTTCATATGTTTTTCTTTATTTTTATTTCAAAATATATAGGGGTACAATGTTTCTGGCTATAGCCATCACTTCTGTAATGTTTAGGTCAGGGCTGTAAGTGTGCCCATCACCTACATAGTGTTCATTGTACCCATTAGGTAGGAGGAGCCCTTCTTCTCCTCTACCTCCTTCTTGATTTCCTTTGAGTTTTACCTCCTCAGTGTACATAGGTCTTCATGGGTTAGCTCTGTGGTATTTTTCTACTCTTTATACTTCACTTAAAATAATGGTCTCCAGTTCCATCCACATCATTGTAAAAGGCATTAATTCATTCTTTTTTTATGGCTGAGTAGTATTCCAGGGTACAAATACAGCACATGTTGTTAATGTACTCATGAATTGATGGCTACTTGGGTTGATTCCATATCCTTGCAATTGTGAATTGTGCTATAATAAGCATTCGAGTGCAAGTGTCTTTCTGATAAAATGTCTTTTCTTCCTTTGGGTAAATACCCAATAGTGGGATTGCTGGATCAAATGGTAGGGCTACTTTCAGTTCTTCAAGGAATCTCCATACTGTTTTCCACAGAAGTTGTACTACTTCACAGAAGTCCCACCAACACTGAATGAGTGATCCTTTCTCCATGAATCCATGTCAGCATCTGTTCTGATTAGACTTTTTCATAAAAGCCATTCTAACTGGATATGGGTGATATTGTGTTGTGGTTTTTAAATTGCATTTCCCTGATGATTAGTGACATTGAGCACTTTTCATATGTTTATTAGCCATTTGTCTATATTTCTTGAAAAATCTTCTGTTCATGCCTTTGTCTACTTTTTAACGGGGATTTTTGTTTCTCTTGCTGTTTTGCTTCAGTTCTTTGCAGTTTCTGTGGGTTATAAGCTCTACACTGGATGTATAACTTGTGAATATTTTATCCCTTTCTGTAGGATGTCTATTTCCTCTGATGATTATTTCCTTAGATGTGCAGAAGCCTTTTTAATTTAATCAATTCCCATTCATTTACTTTTGTTGTTTCTGTGATTGACATTGGGGTCTTTTTCATAAATTCTCTGCCTAGGTCAATATCTAAAAGAGTTTTTCCTAAATTTTCTTCTAGAATTCATGTTTTCATGCCTTAAATTTAAGTCTTTTGTCCATTTCAAATTAATTTTTGTGAGTGGTGAGAGGTAGGGGTGCTGTTTCATTCTTCTGTATCTGCCCATCCAGTCTTCCCAGCACCATTTATTGAACTGCTCTTCTTTTCCCCAGTGTATGTTATTATTGTCTGACTTGTCAAAGATCAGTTGCCTATATGTGAATGGTTTTATATCTGGGTTCTCTGTTCTATTCCATTGGTCTATATCTCTATTTTTATACCAATACCATGCAGTTTTGGTTACTAAAGACTTGTAGTACAGATTGAAGTTTTATTCCTTCAAATATATTTTCTATTTTCTAGACCTGTGTATTTTCTTCCTTACCCTCAGAAATGCCTGTGATATTTATGGTTGGCCATTTCTCAAGTACCCATGTGAGTTCTTATAGAGTTTGTTCATTCCTCTTAATTCTTTGTTATTTATTTTGACAGACGGAGTTAATTTGAAAGAACTGTCTGTGGTCTAGCCCTTCAGGAGAAACACTCACATGCTCCAAGTAGTGGGTGTGGCCCTGGAGCTTCTAGGTAAGTCCTTTTTTCTCCACCATAGCATAGGCAGGTAGAGGAGCAAGGCTGGGCAGGGCTGAATTGGGTGAGCCTGTCCTCGGGCTCCACAAAATCTAGTAAGGTAGCTGTTTTGGCAGGGGTCAAAGGTCTGCTACAGGTTCTGGAGAAAACCACCAAAGTCTGCTTGAGGGGTAGCGACCATTTGATTTTCAAAATGTAGCTGTCAGGAGCAGGGTTCACTGGTCTTGCCCCTCCCCTGCACTATAGTCTCCCTCTGTTGTCTGCCAGCCGGCAGGGCTGAGCTCCCCCACAAAGACATTATGGCACCATGAGCTGGGAGCGTCCCTGTCTGGGATCCAGCTCTGGGCCAAGACCCTGGCTTCTTATAAAGGAAGGTGCTCTCCACAAGTGCACTGCAGCAGGGACCCACATTGCACTCTTTTCAGTTCTGCCCACATGGACTACCTTACCTCCTGAGATTAGCTCATAAATCTTGTCCCCCCCCAACCCATGTTCCTGAGCAATATGATGAAGACTTGGGGACATGAGATCTGGTCTGTGGGCCTGTCCTTGAGTCTCCAAAAGTCTATTCCTGACCGTTCCAGGGAAAAGTATGCTGGTCTTGAGTTGCCTATGTGATGCCCCAGCAGGTTTGATGTCCCTGTGCTTCAGAGTGAGCCCTGCTCTGCTGTAGTAGCTGGGTGAGTACCACCAGGGAGGGCCAGTGAGCAGGGAGTTCACAGTGTGAGCATCCTTTAGTCCTCTGCAGGTCTTAAAGAGGACAGGATTGAGCCTCCCTCTCTGTGGAAGCTTCAGTGTGGTGGATGCACCAACATCCAGAGTGACTCTGCTTACTTGTTTCTCTTTGCAGTCACAGGTGAGGGAGGGAAAGAGGAGGAAAAGAGTCTGGATGGAGGGCAGCTGTCATTCTGGTCATCTCTGTCCCTTTCTTCAGAAGGCAGTCTACCCCAAATGAATAGGATCTGGGGTCACACAGATCTCCTGAGACCCACCAGCCCTGTGGATCTTGCAGTTTAGACTGGAGCTAGGAAATGTTTGTGTGGAAATGAGCAAGGTAAACACTGAAGGGTTGATGCTCCCTAGGGGACAAAGGCTCACAGTGGGTGAAGAAAAAATATGGTGCTATCATCTCAGTTCAGGTTTGTGGTGATAGGAAGCAACCCTAAGGGCAATGAAGCTTGATGCTTTGTCCTCAAGAGGTTCTCAGTTTACTGGCAGTAACAGTTTGGGGGCTTATGAGGGTAGAAAGTCTATCCAGCTGCTCAGAAGCCTGCTAACCATCAGAGGTGGGGGAGGGATACACAAATCCCCCACCTGCCCTTTCCACTGGACCCCAAACCTCTTGGGATCAATCTTTGCCAATATTTTGCTCTTTGTTTTGCTCTACAATTTCTTCCCGTGGAATTTCTAGGTGGTGTTGGCACTTTTCCCTCAGAATTACACCCAATTTGTTTGTTTGTTTGTTTTCTTTTTCACCTAGAATTTTGCCTTTTTTCTGATCTGGCAGCTAGTGTCTCTGGTCATCCATCCTCCCTGAGATTAAGATGAATTCTATATTTCACACCTCCCCACCTGCTTTCTCTTTAAAACAAGCCAGCAAAATATTCGGAGCATATACAGCAGAAAGCAGAATCAAAATGATAATTATTTGCTCATTTCACACAGCTAAGAAGTGGCAGTGCTAAGAAAATATATACGGTATCTGACTCTCTCATGATAGGATATATTTCTAATTAAGGGCACTTCTAAACCATGTATTGTTAAATTCCATGAAGGTCATTTAGAAGGGCTCAATGTTGGGGTCATGTTATTTTTTATGGCAAACTTTTCTTTACAAAGTCAACTTCATTTTAGCCCAGATTTAAATAATCACCTATTCCACTTTGCTAGAGTTATTCATTTTTTAACAAGTAACTCGTGCACATTTACTATGTGTCAATTGCTGTGCAAAGGGGTAGGAATATTACAGTGAATTGATAGAAGGGGTCCTTACACTTGTGAATCTAACTGTAGACCAGCACATGTGCTATGTTTATAAAATAGACATATAAATTTGTACTCTGTGGTAAGAATGATAAGAGATGAGTTCCACTGAAACACATAGGATTAGGTCTGGGCGGTCAGACGAGCATGTTTGAAGTGACTATTGATGTGAAAAAAGGAGACTGGCCATGAGAAGCTAGGTAAGGTGGAAGGAATGCTCTAAGCAGGAGGAACAAATTCATGGGCAAAGGCAGTATGGAGGAGGAAGCTTGGTAGCTACTTTCAAGGAACCAAACTCAGGTCAGTGTGACTAGCTCCATATTGTGACTTGGAGATGGTGGAACAACTGATCAGGTACAGTGTTGTAGTGTACGGATATTATTCTTTTCCTTTAGAATAGGCACAGCATCATTCCACACACCCAGCAGGTAGGTGTGGCAAGATCTGACTTGCATTTCATGAACATTCCTCTGTTTTCCAGGTGGAGAATGAATGAGAGGGGGGAAAGAGTGAGTTGCAAGAGACGCAGAAGGCTATAAACAAAATCCAAGTAAGAGATAATGTTAACACATACAAGGGTAGTGATGGTGGAGATAGAAAAAAGGAAGATTTAAAAAATATTTAGGAGGCAAATAAAAAAAGTCTTAGAGATAGGTTAGAAGCAGAGGGTGAGAAAAGAGAGTCGGGATAGTGAGATTTTACTTAATTAAAAGAAAAAACAACTAGAGTATATTCATAGGACATCTGTATTCACAAAGCTAATTGATGATTCAGGTTAATTACTGTTCTCCACATGTTGAATTTCTGACATAGTTTCTTTAAGCATAATTTGGCAACACAACAATGGCAGAGACTGTCATGCCAAAATGAATTGCTAACATATGCAATTAAAATAAATGTCTATGAGACATAGCTGTCAAAATAGTAATTACGACTTGTTGAGATAGAAACAGTCTGAAAACCTATTTGAAATTAAATTCCTGTCCTCTTTAAAGACTCAGCACATTCCAAACCAAGGTATTTTTTTTTTCCAAAAAGTAAAAAAGAAGGATCAAGATTCTTAGGGAAAAAGTTTATGAAGAAAACCTCAATAGTAGTCACAGCAATAAGAAAGTAAACAAATGGGTCCTGATCAAATTAAAAAGTTTCTGCAGAGACAAGTACACAATCAATAAACAGACTACAGAATGGGGAAAACAATATTTATATTCTATATACTTGATAAACGGCTGATAACTGGAAACTACAAAGAACTTAAGCAAATCAGCAAGAAAAAATTGAACAACCCCTTTAAAAAATGGACAAAAGACATAACAAAAATTTCTCAAATTCAGACACTGTCTAATTTCTAATGGCTAACAAACACATGAAAAAATGTGTACTATCTCTGATCATTAGGAGAAAGACAAATCAAAACCACAATGAGACACTGCCTAACTCTAGTGAAAATGGCACATATCAAAAAGTCCCAAAGCAATAGATACTGGCATGGATGCAGAGAAAAAGAAACACTCATTCCCTACTGGTGGGTATGGGAACTAGGATACCCTGTAAAGAAAGGAGAATGAAGGTGTCTCAGAGAATTAAAAGTAGACCTATCTTTTCATTCAGCAATCCAACTACTAAGAATTTATCCAAAGGACAAAAAAAAGACATTTTATCAAAAAGGCACTTGCACTCAAATGTTTATAACAGCACAATTCACAATTGCAAAGATATAGAAACAATCCACATGCCCTTCTGTACCTGAAATTATGAGTAAAATGTAGTATGTGTATACCATGGACTCAGCCACAAAAAAATGGTGATCTATTATCTTTCATAACAACCTGGTTAGGACTGGAGACTGTTCTTTTAAGTGAAGTATCATAAGAATGAAGAAACAAACACCACATGTACTCAATATGAAATTGGAACTAGATGGTCAACATTTATGTCCACAGATGGAACTAAAACTCAATGGAAATCAAATAGGTGGGATTGGGGAGGAGGGATCAGGTAAATTCACACCTAATTGTGCAGTGCATATATGCTGGGTGAAGGGCACACTTATAACTTTGACTTAAAATGTACAAACGCATTTTTTATATCTTTTATATTTACCTGGATGGAGCTGAAACACATTTTTCTTAGTAAGGTATCACAAAAATAGAAAAGCAAGTATCCAATGTACTCAATATTTATATTAAACCAATAGATAAACAATGGTACCCCCCATGAGGAAAAAAAACACAATTAAATTCAGGTGGGGGGAGTTCTCTTTTCTCTTCCTTCCCCGGCGTGTCCCCCCCCCTCTCTTTTTCTCTTTCTCTCTCTCTCTCTGTCTCTCCCTCCCTTCTCTCTCTTCTCTCTTTCTCCTCACTTCCCCGGTTTCTCTTCTCTCTCTCCTCCTCCTTAATGCTGCTCTGTAGCTTCCCGGCTAATAAAAACCTTTGGCACTAAAAAAAAAAAAAAAAATTCAGATAGGGGGAGAACAGGGGAAAAGGAGAGGGGAACAGGAAGAGTTAATGGTAAGCTCTCACCTAATGGGCATACCCCCTCGATGAAGGACTCAACTACAGCTTGAACTGTATCTAACAACCGAAAAATGCAACTGAATCACTTGTCCTTCATATTAATCTGTAATTAATCACAAATAAGTTATCCATGAAACATACCCTCAAGAATAAGGAACTGTGTTAGATGTTGTTACTGATACTTACAGAGTAGGATAGCCTGACATGCCATTCAGTGTAGATGAAGGAAAGAAATACTTACCCGGTCCCTGAGAATAGGTGAAAAAATGTCTCAAAACAATGAGAGACAGACATGATGAATTCACGTATTGGGTGGGACCATCATCAATGAAACTGTCACAATTTTATTGGAAGACTTTTTTTCTTTCCTACTGATAGGTAAAATGATGGTACATCTTTGAATTAATGTCACATTAGATTCAAGCTAATATAATTATGAAAGAGCAATGAATTGACAGGTGGAAAACCAAGTTCTAATTCCAGATCTTTAAATAATAATCTATGAAACCATGAGCTAGTCTGTTAACTTATCTGAGCCTCAGTTTTCTCACTTATGAAATGAAGATGTTGGGTCAGGATAATATTAGGTTCTCTTCTAGTTTTATGACATAAAGATAGATATATGATAGCTATTGAATGTTAGATTTAAGAAAGGTATACTTTTTAAAAGATGTATTTTTTTATTAAATTTTAGTATTTGCAATAACTCTATCTATCTGACAACTAAGTTCACTAAAATTCCTATCTATTTAAAACCTTAATAAACATAAAAGTAATTTACATTTTCAATTAATTTTATATTTAGGCTTTCAAAAGTAAAATATTACAATAACCGCACTAATAGTAGAAAGGAGCAAGTAACTTAAATACAGTGTTAGTGAAGACTCAATCAAATATTACATCTTCAGAACTATTTAGAAATCACCACTGTTCATAATAAGTGATTAGATGCAATAGAAAACCTCTAGCTTTCCAAGCTTAATAAATAAAAGATCAAGTCAGTTTGACTGTTAACTTTAGCTTTAAAAAATAACTTGAAATGTCTCTGAATCCTTTGAAAATTTATAAATGTTGTGCTATATTTGTTAATACATATATAAGTGTTAATAACTTTCAGTTTAGTAAAAAATTTATTTAACCTAATTACATCACCCAATAATTTTGGACAAATGAGAAGTTACTATGTACCAGTTCATTGTAAACCTTATCATAATATAAAAATTTCCATAATTACCATCAAAGGGCATGTATCAAATTTAACTATAATGCCTCACACATGGATAATATGGGACATGATGAAAGTCTGGTTAAAGGAATATGGCAATGGAGATACTTCAGGCAGGGCTAAGTTCTTTAGCATGTGCTCAGAAAGAAGTACTAATACAAAGGTGGATAATTTCACCAGGATATAATTTATCAACATTATTAAAGGATTATGCAAAAGGAAAACAAATAAAAAAAAGTATTTTGAAAACATGAGATCAACAAAAATTTTACACAAACATATTTACTGCTATATAACTCAAGAAATATTTCACACTGATTAATTTAATGGGCCTTTATTTCAGTACTTTCGTCTTCACATGCACTGTCAAATCACCACCATTTGTAACAAGGATTTGTAAAATAAATATATACATCTACATTGCTCGAAAGGGCAGAAAATTATTTCCAAATCCATTTTCATTTGATACTGATATGTATGACATAAATGTTAAACTAATATTATTATATCAAAATATATTTTCCATGTATAGTCAAAGTTAATTGCACTTTTAAGCTTGACATATCACAGAGTACATTAATTCAAGCTAGGGTTAAAGGGTTTCCTGTCTTAGTTACATTGTTCAGAAAATTTTAATGATAAATGTTGTTAACTTCCATCTCCACTGGTAGTGTTTTCCATCTATTCTCTTTTTTGTTAATTTGAGTCAGAAATATAGACATCATGCAAACTCATCAACAGATTTTTAGTCCTTTGATTCCTTTCATGAGCTATCAAAATTTCGTGTGTATACTAGGCTTACTAGGAACTAGACTTCCATGGGTTACCCACATTTCTGTGCATTTTGAAAGTGGAGATGCTAATTACCCTTTTATTCTAAACTATCTTTTCAAAAATGTTTGTATAGTAAACAAACAAACAAAGCCTTGGAAGACACAGTAGTGTCTCCCACAGAAACAGAAGGTAGGGATAGCTTTCTTTACTGTCCAATGAAATAAAGACAGTGGCTCTCTTCAAATCAAAATTCTTATTGGACCTTACAAAACATGCAGGTACCCTAACTCAGGATTTCTCAGCTATGACACAAACCCCTCTGTGCACAAAATCAACCTGGGCTCCTCCTTGTCATGACCAAGGCCCTCACAGGGAAACCAAGTTCATGTTCCTTTCTGTGCTGAGGCATATCCTGTCTTCTTCCAGCATCTCCTATGACATTGTGGAAGGCCAAACAAAATTTAAGCCTGAAAGTAGGGTAAAAATCTCAAACCTTTCACATTCTAGATAGAACCCAAATATTTCTTGCAAAAGGAAGAGGTGAAGTATCCTAGCATTTTTTTCCATTTTCTAGTTTTTCTCAATATTACAGAATAGCAATGAGCCCCTTTAGCATGCAATTATTCATAAATATATAAATAATTTGATTAATTTCATGGCTATTGACTTCTGAGAAATATAACAACTGGTCATTTGAGACCAGAAAGATTAAAGCTTTAAAGTGAGGGAGACTAAATTTGACCCAAAATTTTACATGGAGTCTTGCTAATCAACAGCTGAGAAAGTCACTTAGCCTGTCATTTCTGAGATGCCAAAACAAACATACAAGGTCATGGATGTGTTCACTGACCGAGCAAAAAGGCTACTGTTTAATTGCATGCTCTTCTCCAAACACTCCCATATATAACACTTTGAGAAAAACCACACAGTGTCACAATTAACAGGTACCTGTACATTGTAAAAAATCAGTAATCTAAGGCCAACGTTGCAAGAGTGTGAGAGGAAAATCTGAGGAACAGTGCTAGGTAAGTTTAGTGTGTTATGCTTATGTAACAGCTAAGTTCTGTCCACAAAGTGGGCAGATAACAAACATTTAATCAGTTCAAAGATGACAGGTAAACAAAGATAACCTGATATTGCACCTTGATGACCTGCTGACTTTTTGATAAATTTCCATTATGGAGCAAATCTGTTAGAAAACAAAAGCTGTCAACATTCAGCTCCTAAATCAGATATGCTCTTTTTTTTTTTTCTTGTTTTCTTAAAGGAATTTGCATATGTTACAATGGAATAGCTTTGCACAATTCAAAGGTTAAAAAACAAAAATCAGTAGACAACTTTGAATAAACAGGTTTTCATTACACTGACAGAGTAACTAAATTAGGGTTTATTAACCAAGTTAAAAACCAAGTTTTTGTTTTTGTTTTGGGGGAACAGGGTCAACTTCTGATGCACAGAGGGAATATGAAACTAGAAGTATATGATGCTACTTAATTTTGATAATATCCTCTGCCTAGTCCGAAGATCCAATTTATTATGATAAGTAGGTCTATCTTATGAATTCTACTTTAAAACCTTACTGTATTCCTGACAGTTTGTGTTAAACAGAACGAAATTCAAGGGAACGATAGCCCGCTGCTATGAAATGAGAGAGGGGACTAAGTTTGGAAAAGAAATAATGATAATGATAGGTGCCAGAATCAGTCAACTTGCTCTCCTTTTACCTGGTAGACAGTGTTACCTTGGGCCATTCTCAATGACTTCTTTTCAGCAAATGCTGTCCTAAGATTTGACGGCAGGTATGACAAAGCATACCATCACACCGAGGAGCCCTGATATTCTTCATCCTTTAACATTTAATTTTCTTCAGGTAACTAAATAAAACTCATCCCTTTTGGGGGGGTGGGGAGAGAGTCAGGCATTTGAAACTGAAGAGCACTTCTCTATGAGCAAAAAATAAGTAAGTTTAGTTCCATGGCTTTTTCCCCATGGTGTGTTTTCTGCTACAAGGAACAAAAGCAACAATTAGGAAACAGCTAATTAGTCAGGGGTTTCATAACAATTACCAGGTACATCGTTTCACATTATGTGTTCCAATAGCCATCAGAGGATAATGACTTTCACTCACCATCGATCAATAAATGATTCAATTGTAATTTCCCATAATTCACTGCTGTTATTACCAGTAATCAAGTCTCCTCCTTTGTTTCTTAAACTTGAACAGTATGACTAATGACCAGCTGATCTTCTGTGGCTCCCACCAATATTTTGCCACTTCGGACATTAAACTATATTAGTAAGATGATGTATATTTTTAAGTCATGGTGAATTGCTAAGTAATTGCACTCATATCATTTACCTTACTATCAGCGAACAGCATTATACTGCCTAGAGGAAGCCAGATTAAAATCAATTAAAAAGATGAGTTGGTTTTGTTTATCATGTACTTTTATAATTTATCTGACAGCTGTTTCCTGAATGCCACTGAAGAATGCCTATGAAGCAGATAAAACCCCTCTGAATAAATTGATGCTTCTTTAAATCTTTTCTTTGGAAGGTACTTATATCCAAACAGAATTGTTAATTCTGCAATCGTAAGATTCGAGATTTCACTAACAAATTTCTGATCTTGCAAATTTGGACTAATGTTTAATTAGGATTAACTGCATGACTGGAAATAGTATCCATTATCAATATTAGGGAGGTCTTATTTTTTAGGATAATATGAAAATAGGCACAAAACCTATTAATGTCAACCATTTAGAAACTGGAGTAGCTGAACCACCTGTCTTACACTAGATGTAACATTTTGATTGCTTTTCTTGTTTTTGTTTTTGTTTTGAGGGAGCAGTGTCAACTTCCGATGCAGAGAGGGAATATGAAAACAAAAGCTTGCATCCCTATAGGCCTCTTATTTGCACCATCACATCCATCCTAGTCCAAGAGAGGTTGTTCTGTGTAGTTGTATCTATTCTCCAATGTAAATATACGTGGTGTGTTCACTAAGTGACTTTTTTCCTCCTCTGATGGGTCATTATTGCACCTGACTTATCATTTAATAATTTTTTCTTCAGTATTTAAATTACTTACCTCCCTTCTACCTCTCCAGACCATAAATGTGAGGCCAAGCTTCCAGAGAGACACATATTATCTGTACAATTTTTAATCCCCTAAATTCTGTCTAACAACCCAGTAAAGCAAAAAATGTATTTAACCTAAGACCATATTAAGAAAACCAGTATTAGCCTACTTACCTAAAATCTTCATGAAGATCACCTTAACCTCTCTTTATCTCTAAAATAAACCAATTAATTATATCTTAGAAATGCTTGCTGTTCATAATATGGGAATGAACAAAAGTCCACATTCAAAGGCAAAAAGTATGCCCCCAACACAGTAAGAGAATTGTGTGATGTCTCAAAGTTTCCAATTCAATAAATTTTCACTTTCTTTGCAGAAAAATGACTGATATGTAGGGGCAACAGGAAGGAAAATGTCTATGATAAATTTACTTCTTACCCATAAAGAAACACTGTTTCATTTTTGTAGCAGTGACAGGAATTTCAGATTAATAACCTTCCCTATTGAAATCAGGGGGAAAAAATGCAAACAAAAAAACAAAGGAAATGACCAACAGACTGAGTCACTTATTGCAGAATTTGTGAAACCTTTTAAAAAATCAAGAAATATTAAATTGGATCTTACAGATTGAGGCTCTAAAACAAATAACAGTAAAGTGTTACTAAAACTTCAAATATAAATATGCAATTGAAAATAATTCTAAAGACAAAAGTGAAATCACAAAACAATAACAACAAATGGTTCTATTTCACTGGCTACTTTCTGCCTGAAAATATGGCCCAAAAAGGGTAAGAGCACAAAACAAGAAATAAAAAAAAATAGAAGCCAGTTGATCTGCTAAGAAGACCACAATTCAAAATGAACTGAGACTTATCTAAAAAATACTCAGGACAATAATGCATGTATTAAGACTAAAAACATAATTTTTGTTTTTCTTTTTGAGATAGTCTTGCTCTGCTGCTCCAGGCCTCAGCCTAGCTCTCAGCAACCTCCAACTCCTGGATTCAAGGGATTCTCCTGCCTCAGCCTCCAAGTAGCTGGGACTACAGGCTCCCGCTACAATGCCCAGCTAATTTTTCTCTTTTTAATAGAAATGGGTCACACTCTTGCTCAGGCTGGTATCCAACTCCTAAGCTCAAGCAATCCTCCCTCCTTTGCCTCCCAGCATGCTAAGATTACAGGCATGACCCACCATGCCTGGCCTAAAGAAATCATTCTTAAAAGAAAGCAAGTAGGAATACAGTGGGTTTGCCACATGAATCAGACAGTGATTTAATGCTCAGACTTCTTAGAAAGTATTTTTTATCATGAGGTATTTGCTTCCATTTTCTCATCTCCACTCAAATATAAAAATAAAAACTGTAAACATAATATTTTGCTTAATGGGACTATTTAAAAAATTACTAATTTTCTTTTCCATTGTTGTTCCTAGCCACTCTGAGGTGTCCAACTGCCTAGGAACAGATTCAAATAAATTCTAGACCTAGTTCAAGAAAACAGTTAAAGAAATGGTCAGCTTCTCACATGGAAATATGATTAAGCTTCAAGCCAAGTCCTTAAAGGCCATGTAATATCTCGAGAAAGTATTCTCCAAATTTCTTTATTTCCTCCATGTGCATGTTAAAAACTAAGCTTGAAGAACTGAGCCCTGGGGATTAACTAGGCTATAGAAAAAGTTCTCTTTCCTATCACTAATGCTTGACTGGGGTCAAGAAAAGGAGAAATTGATCTAGAGAAGACACGAAAAACTCTACCCTTTTCTCATCTTGCAAGTTTTGCTGGAAGATATGATAAAAGGTGAAGGAAGTTATGTTCTCATTTCTAATTGGGAGCTCTGGTGTATAAAGAGTGAATCCAGGCCAAGGGCCTCTTTCCATGTCATCCAATCTAGTTCTGTGAGAGGGACCTTTGTGCCTGTAGGTAAGTCTGGCTCAGCCAAGCATACGGAGCAGCAGGGTCAGAGGAAGATGTCTTGTTGATATTTCAAGCTTCACTCTCTTCTAGTTGGAATGCAGATTCCAAGTTGACAGTGTCCCCAGACACTGGAGGGATCAGGTGATACCGCAGAGGGTAGAGCTGGACCCTACATATGTGTGCACACCAGACATGTACTCAACGAGAATCTACCTTCCTGAGACCAGTAGACCCCTCTCTCCCAGTGCTGTAAAGATACCTAATCCCCACCCTCCACAGAGCCTTGAAGGAGGAACAAGGACAGGCAAAGCCATCTGAAATGCTGCCGTTTCAACAGCGGCTGAATCTGACCTCATCAGATGGATTCCACTACAGGTCTGATTCAACCAACCTATAGATAGTGTTTTCTCATGTACTGGTGGACAGGGTTGGTGAAGAACATATCTGCTGTAGTTAAAATAAAGCTAGTAGATTTCTGGGCAAATCCAAGGTGGCCTGCAAGGTAAATTACCCATCCTAAGTTAAAACAAATAGCATTCCATGGTACTGAAAGAATTATATTGTGATCATGACTTCTAAAAAAAAAAATATGAAAGGGATGAGGGGAGAAAAAAAGAGAGACGAGATAAAAGAGACAGAAAGAGAAAAAAGAAAAGGAATGAAAATGAAGACAACAAAGAGGAAATAGAGGAAGGAAGGAAATCTGTGTCACAAGATAACAGGCTGAGTTAATCCAAAGGTGCCCATATGTGCCTCTGTGTCACAAACCTGGGTTTAAATTACAGTCTTACAGCTCGCCAGTCATGGATCTTGGGAAAGCCAATTTATCTGTCTAAGCTTCCATTTAACAAATCTGTATGCAAAATGATTCCCGTTTCTATCTTATGCATTTATTCATAGGCTTAAGGCTACTGAATAAACCAACAAGGGGACAGAAGACTGCACTGTAAGGGATCTGACCTACCTCTGTTCCCATAGATTTGTACAGGGCCTGAAAAGCTCATGGAAAGATTAGTCCAAATGGCTTTCATATGAAATCATATCCTGGACACAGTAATTCACACCCGAAATCCTAGAACTTTGAGAAGCAGAGGAGGGAGGATCATTTAAGACCCGCAGGACTAATAGACCAAGACCCATCTCTACCAAAAAAAGAAAAAAACTCAAATCAACCATGCATAGTAGTGTCCACTTGTATTCCCAGATACTCAGGAGGCCAAGGCAGAAGGATCACTTGTGCCCCAGAGTCTGAGGTTATGGTAAGCTATGATGTTGATGCATTCTAGCCTGGACAACACAGCAAGACCTTGTGGGAGAGAAAAGAAGCAGGAAGGAAGGAAGAGAGGGAGGGGGAGGAGAAGAGGAAGGCAAAAGGAGAGGGAGGGGGGAGGGAAGGAAGAAGGTCTTTGTTTGCATCTAAGTTTATGAAAGTTTATGAAGGCAGCTGAGAGGAGAAAGGCTTGGAGGCTGTCAGGGTAAGCCCTTCTAGGACTTAAGAAGTAGGCTGTAAGAAACTGGTCCTTCCAGTTTAATCACTCCGAGACCAAGGACTGTGCCCCTAGCACCAAAGACTGGGTTTTATTTATGTAAATTGATTTCAGTCCATGAATAATGACAACAATGACAATAATGATGATGATGATTTTCTAAAAAGGGCTGGAAATTGATACACTAAATAAACTATACAAACCTGGCATTCATTAATTTAGGCAAACCATTTAATTATGTTTCTAATTACATCTTGTGGGCAAAGTAGAGGAATGAGAAAGAAGAAAATATAAAAATACCCCAAGAGTCAGGAATCTACAATGGAACATTTTTAAACGCAAACAATGCTGAATAATGAATCAGTCTGAAGTTGGAGGGAAAGTCGTGTAACATGAGGCTCTCAGATTTATTCTGCTGTTTATGTATTTTCATCCATGATTTATAAGAAAAATTTCAAAAGCACCCTTGTCAAACTGCTGATAACCCTAAACCTAGATGCAGAGCAAAGGTATACACATAGTGAGATTGGCAGAAGTCTACACTTACTTTCTCTAATGAACAAAGACATAAACCTTGCATTTAAATTTTAAAGACCAAATGTATAAAGATAGGAATGATACTATCTGGCTTGATAGCAGCTCATATGGAAAAAACAAAACAAAATAGAATCCTGGACTTTAATCCCACAAAGCCAAGGGGATACGGTTGTGAAGGAAGGTAGTTGTGGCTAAACCTGCATCAGTATCACCCCAGCCCGCAGCCCTCCAAGTAAAAAGAGCCAGTTATAACTCATCCTGCAATGATAAATTCACATTTAAAATATTATTCCTAGTTCTCATTGTGCTATGAGTGGGCATTTGTATGATTAGAGAACATCTAGGGGCAGTATGAAGTCTATTTTTGGAATCATTGAGAGAGGTAAAGATATTTTGTAAAGAATGAAGCCTCAGCAAGACATGCACACTCTCTTCTGGTATGTGAAAGTTGGTCATGAAACAACGTTTGTTCTTTGTTGTGCTGAAGTACAGAACCAGCACAGGTGGGTATGTGAAAGAAACTTTCTGGCTTAGTGCAATATAGCCAGGGGCGATGAGGACAAGAGAGGAAGATAGGGCTTTGACCAGCCATCACTCAAACATTCAGTCACTCATAATTCACAAATCAACAGGTATTACTGAACACCCTTTCTATGCCAGACAATACTTGGTAGTAAAAGTAAGCTCGAGTTGACACTTAAAATGTTTAACAACTATATGGCTTAAACACCAACAGTTCATAACATTTTCTGATCAATTGGAAAGGAAGCCAGCCACAAATAGCAGTGCAGACACCAGATGTGTGCTGCACCTGAGCCCCCATTATCAGTCTAAGGACCTACAGCACCTGGAACACCTGCTCTGTTGAAAGTGTGAATGAACAGGAGCAGCCCTGAAAAAATGACGGGAAAACATAGGTATCAAATAGCATTTTGGCCAATAATTTGGTGAACCAGGAGGTAAAGGAACACCCTAGGAAAATGCAAAAGACTATAACAGTGTTTGTTTTGTCAGGGGAACTATAAGGATCTCAAAATTACTCTATCATTATGAAGGCGGAGTGTGTAGCAGGGAAACTGAAGCCTGGTCAAGAAGGGTGATGTGTAGTAAGCAAAGAAATATGAATGCTAGATTTGAGTGCTGTGGAGTCATTGAAGAATTGTGAGCGAGGAAGTGATATGATTAAAAATATTCAATGAAAAGGTAACTCTACTGGTATTGAGATAGACTACTGAAGCTCCCGTAACTGTTCAGGACTTCCCCTAAATTAGGGATGTGGTGTTGGAAGAGGAAGGAAGAAATGCATGCCAGGGATAAAAGGTGGCAGCCAGACAGCACTGAATGACTCAAGTAGGAAGAAACCAGATTTCTTGCTCGGTAAGTGGGTATCATTCGCTGAGATGGGAACTGAGATGGGAGGCACACTGGGAGACTGCTGTAAAAGAATTACATACTTTGAGTTTCATTGTTCTTTGAGATATGAAGGAGGAAATATCTAAGACATGTAGGTAACTTGAGATGAAGATGGAATATCAGGTTATAAATTTCAGACTTATTCCATCTGAAGCTACCTTAAAGAAGTATAATGAAGGAGAAAAAAAGGGCTGAGGTCAGAACTAATTTAAGAAAACTAACATTTATGTTGTGGATTGAGAAAAAAAGCCTGAAACAAACAAACAAACCACTAAAGGCACAGCTTTCTAAACGTGTAGCTCGGGTTAGCCATTTTCCCTCAATGAACATTAATTTTCTCAATTTATAACTTGGAGATGATAATATATAGCTCATAGGGTAATAAATTATCAAGACCGGTAATGTTCTCAAATATTAGTTCTTTTTCTGTATTTTGGATCCGAGTCACTGACTAGCTAAGATTGACTAGCTGGACTACCTCATTTAAATCCTGACTTGAAAGTTTCTTATAAAAAAGATAAAACTTGCACTAATTGGTGGAGTAAGAGACAGAGCAGAAGTTCTGGAATAAGACATATTTGGATTCCTGATCCACCTCTGGACCATTTCCTTAAGCTCCCCGAGCATGTTTTCTCCATTGGATCATGGCTACAACTTCACCCATCTCACAGGCCTCTGCTGGCTAAGGGTGGCAGGTACCCACCTCATCTCCCAGCACCTGCGGTGTAGCAGGCATTCCGCAAGTCTTCCTGCTTTCTCCACTGCCGCTCTGTACTTGCCAAGCACACTGTAGCAGACATAATACAACGTTTCCTTAATGACTCGGGGTTCTCATTATGAACATCAGTTAATGTTACGTGTCTGAGATGCAGATGCAGCTGCAAATGTTACAGAACAACAGGCGGAATGAACCGCTCACGTAACACACAGTTGACTTGCCTAATTTTGTCATATGCATGATCTTGAATCCGCAGCAGCTTGAGATGATTTACCAGGCACACAAAAAAATGTGAACAGCTGCCTTTCTAAGATTTGATATCGTATAAGGGAGATGAACGAATGTTATAGTGATTCATCAACCTCTCAAGTCCAACGTTTGCTTGTTCTCTTACGGCTAACACAACTTTCTTATGCATCTGCCTCGTCTTTTATCCGTGTTGTGCCACACTGCATTACACAACACAGATCTGTACTCCTGCGCTCGCATTCATTATCTGGCAACTTTAGAGCTGGAGCCTACATGACGGCTGTCAAGGATCTCTTCTGGCTAACGGCACACCCTAAGCACAGTCCCCTCTCCCTTAGCATCCTCACTTTACACCTCTGTGATGCCACCTTGCTCATACGGGAGGGGCCTGGAATGAGCACCAGATGGATGGACAGCACCTAGGAGGTAGCCTCTGGGTAGAACTGAAAGGGTGAGCTAAGCTCATTCTTTGTGTTCAAAATATATAACGGGAAACACCAAAAAAACAAATGTGCCAGTCAGGAGTGACCTAAAGGTGAAATAATGCCATTATAATGTAATCTAATGTTTGGAGGGACTGGAAAAGCTGTGGAAAGGATGAAGTCAGCTGGTGGTAAGCAGACAATAAAATAGAAGGGCAGAGAGAAGAACAGACAGAGCTGCTGCTCCCTGTGGAGTGTGTGTGCGACTGTGTGAGTGTGTTTGCTCGTGGTGTGTTCAGGGATCCAAGGAAAGGGAGAGGAAAGAGGAGAAGGCAAAAGTAGAAAGGAAGGAAAAGAAAAACAGGAGGGAGACAGGGAGGAGGAGGGACCAGGGGAGGAGAAAATCCATTCCTAAAAATGCCTTGAGCCCCACGGGCTTTACACATCCACTTCTAGTCTGCGTATTTCTTCCTTCTTTCTTTCCTTCCCTTTTCTTTTCTTTTTTCTTACTTCCTCCTCTCTTTCCTTTCTGTTTTCCCCTCCCTCCAACTCTCCCTTCCTCTCTCACTCCATCCCTTTTCCTTCCTTCCTTTTTTCCCTCTCTCTTTTTATTTCAGATTCCTATGAGGGTACAAATGATTAGGTGGCACTGTTTGCGTTTGTTGTAGCTGAGCCCTTCACCCAGGGAGTGTGCTGTATACCCTTCCACTGTGCCTATTAGCTGAGATCTTACCGATCTCTGTCCCTTCTCCTCTATCCCTCTTCTCCCTCCCCCCAACTTGGATCTGTGTTTTTCTCCCATGTGGGGATGTAGCTGTTTATCCATTGGCTTCATAGTAGTATTGCGTACATTGGATACTCTCTTTTCCATTCTTGGCATACTTTGCTGAAAAGAATATTCTTCAACTCCATCCAGGTAAATACAAAAGATGCAAAGTTTTCATTGTTTTTATGGCCAGACGGTATTTCATGGCATACATACACCACATATTTCCTTAAAATATACTTCCTCTTTTCCTGAAGTATCTTCAGCAGATCTTTCCTTTCAATTAAATTAGCTTCATAGACACATTATAATGGTATTAAAAGACAGTGTATGTTGCCCCAATAAAGTTCCTCTTGTGTGATGTGGTGAATTCTATTGGTGCCATGGCTTCTGATTACCCTTAGAGGTAGAGTTCAGGGGAGTCTCCTTCTACATACTCTACATCTTCCCGCTACCCTCACACCTCCTTACAGAGACATGACTTTCCTTCACAGAATCCTGGGATATAAATGACCACTGACAGTTTTTATTTCTCAAAAATTCCCCCATGGGATGTTCACCTCCCTCCTTCTGTTTCCACTATTACTGTACCTGCCTGACTACTCTCTCTTTTCCTTTATTCTCCTCTGCTTTGCTTTTTCTGATCCTTTCCTCTTCATCCTGAACACTGTTGAGGTTTCAGAGGTCCTTTAGAAACACTGACAGGTGATCCGGGTCTGTCCAACGCCTTCTCTCTAACCTCCACCACCTGTGTTCGTTCTTGCCATGTCTGTTTCACTGTCAAAGTAATGGCTTCTAGATTTTCTTCAGTTATCCTTGAGTCTTAAGAGATTCTGAAAGCCTGTTAGGATTCAGAAAGCTAGGATCTGAACAGCTGGAATTTCTAACAGTAGCTCTCACATGAGAACTTCCTGCCCCACAGTGAGAAGCAAGTGTCTGGCCACATGAGCTCCATGGCCAACAGCCATAGACATGACCACTCAGAGCTCAAGAGAAATTCCAGCACTGCCCATTTTTGAGATGACACATGAAACATGAACTGAAAAGAAAAAGCCAAAATAGAGGGTACAAGAAATTCTTTTCTTTACATTTCTGTTTTATATGTAACATATTAATACTTTCTACCTAAAAACATTAGGAAATGTACTTGTGCTACCCAGACAAAATAATAACATTTAGAAGAAACATGAGTTTACAGTTTTAGGGTAAATAACCCTAAGTTCTATTTTAAATCTTCTCTAAATACCATCAGTTTGTCTCTGGAACTAAAAACCCTTATGTAAAGAGAAGGTCATGCATCTGAATTTAAGATTTTAGGTCCTTTGTGATACGAAGCCCTGGCCAAATAGACCTCCTCCCTAGGGGATAATCCATCCCTGCCACAAATCTTACAGAGAAGATACCCGCATAAGAGCCAAAGGTTGAGTATGACCTTATCACCTAGTAGCTCTATATTTCTAAGATGTCATTGTTGCATTTTATTTGATATTTAAATAAATTCTAACAAAAAGGGGCAACTAACTTAAGTATTGGGCTTTGCCTGCCACCAGCCAGCCAGATGACACCTGGGCAAGTCTCTAAGAAGAGGCAGGCATCAATTGCCTAATCCTTTAAAATTAGTGGATCAACCACGGCAGATATTTGTTATGCTTTAGAGCTTTAGGATTCAGTAATATCACGCATTTCTTTGGTTTTTCAATACAAGGAGAAAACAGAAGTCTGAACTGAAAGAACCTTTTAGAGAAAGTTATTGTCCGGTATTAATGAGCTTCGGTGAAAGAGCTGCAAGAGCCTGAAAGTTTTGTACACAAATTGATTGAGAACAGAGGCAAGTCAATGTCCTATATCTGATAGAAAGGTTCAAAATTCATTTCGTTATTTTCTATTTAGCAACACAGAATTTCAGGTTGTGAAATTTTCAGGTTGACTTCTGCTTGTTATACGACATTATTTCAGAAATAATATTAGAAGACCGAGCTTCATCAGCGTCAAGGCAATAAATTCAAAGTAAACAACCCTCACCCTTAGGATAGTGCTGTATGAGGATTACAATTGGAGTAGAAGGTGCTGTCAGCCCAGTGGACTTGAGAGATCTCCATCTGCTGGTCTGTATGACCCGCCCCCACACACAAAGTGCAAGTTAGAAGAAAATCCAGGCTCATTTCTATCCCCACTCCATGAATATTAAAAAAAAAAAAAAAAGCATGTTCTTTACACAAGGAAGGAGTAGCAGACAATAGGATTTGAGAAAGTCTGATAGTCATTGAATCCTATTTTGTCAACAGATGGAATATATATATTAAAGGTCATCGCTCATGTGTGACTGGGGTTGTAATGCAGTTTGACCTACTTTTCAGGCACCATTTTAGCAGGATCTCCTCTTGTGTAAGAAGAAGGGACACCATTCTTGGGAATGCCATTCTCTCTCTCCTTGCTTCGCTGAGACTGGACTGGTGAGGCCAATTAAACCTGTCCTAAAAAATCCATGTCCACAGATCTGTTCCAAAGGAGCTAAAACACCAACCAAGTTCCATGTAGGAAACTCCCTTTTTCATATCATTTATCAGAGCCCTGCTACATGGGGTAAGTGCTTAACAACCAACAATAAGGCTATTTTCACCTTTTATTTTTATATTCTTTATTTAATTTTTTTTAAAAATGAAGTAAGAAATAGACATTTGTTACTTTCCTTTATACTCCAGCCTTTAACTTATTAGTACATTGACTAAGAAATATGAGAATTCTTCTAAGACTAGAAACACATGGAAGGATGTAGATCGTCTTGCCCTGTGTTTACTGCCAAAGCTTATTAATTGTGGTTACATTTTTTTTTTTACATGAATAGCTGAAGCTAGTCAGTTTATCAGAACTTTACAGCATTAAAGAGACCAAGTTTCCTGTGGGGAATAAGCGGCAATATTTGGCAATGATTTTGGAATTTAGTCCTAATTACTGGTGGGTAACATTAGACCGACACTCCAAATTCATTTCCTCCTCACGCTGATTGCTCACAAATCAGGAAAAAGAGTGAAGAAACTAAACTCTTAATTCTTGTAACTTATTCACAAGCTCCTGAAATTACCAATACGTGATTTCCTATTGGCTCTGCAATGCTCTTTTTTGTGTTTAGAAAAATAAAGTATGATGTAGTATAAGATGTACCATTTTAACCATTTATACATTTACAATTTAGTGGCAGTAAGTACATTCACAATGTTGTGTGAATTACCATTACCACTATTCCCACTACTTTTTCATCATCTGAGATGGAAACTCTGTACCCTTCAAACAACTCTTCATTTGCCCTTTCCCCAATCCCTGGAAACCTGAGCTCTATTTTCTATGTCTCTGAATTTGCTATTCTAGGTTCCCTGTTAAGAGTTGAATCATACATTTGTCCTTCTGTGTCTGGCATGCTATGTCTGACAATTAAGTTTGTGAACTTGCCACCATGCATTTATATTGGCACCACTGTACAAACAGCTCAATTAAGTTTTCATAACTTTGGTTTACCAATGTCTCCCAGGTGTGTTCGTCTCAATGAATGGTGATGTCTTGTTAAGGGGTGTTCATTATTTTTGTTGTGTGTTTTTGTGTACCCAAGGAGAATATCAGACCTTGAATTAGAGCAATGAACAAACATTAAATTTCTTGTTAAACTTGGCAAGAGTGGAAGTGAAATCAGGGGCCCTGTTAGTCCAAGTTTATAGGGATAATGCCATGAAGAACATGACAGTGTAGAAATGGAATAAATGAATGTTCTTCTGAGCAGAAAGAAAGCATCACTGGTGAAAAGAGGTCAGGAGAGCAGGTAATGAGCAGAAATGATGAAAATATTGCAAAGATTCATCCAATTGTGCATTGGATCAATGGTTGTGAGAAGCATAGACCAAATAAACATATTCATAGAGAAACAACTAGGAAAATCTTAGGTAAAAATCTTGGCATGGAAAAGGTGTATGAAAAAATGGTTCTGAAAGAGCTCACTGATGAGTAAGAGCAAAGGAGACTCAAAGTTTGCCAAGACTTTTTGGAGAGGCAAAACAATGTTTCAGGTTGTGTTAAACCTGGTGATGAAACATGTGTGTACCAATACGACCCTGTACAAAGTACACAAGGGAAATTAGCCAATTCTCCATGACCAAAAATGCCTGTCAGTCAAAATCAGAAGTAAAATTGATATTGCTAATCTTTTTGTGATATCAAAGAGATTATTAATTTGTACCAACTGGACAAACAGTAAATGAGGTTTACTTTACTATTTAGAAATGATGAGAAGGCTCAATGAAAAAGTTAGACAACAACTGCCTGCATTTTGCAGCAACAATGCATGGCTCTTGCATATGACAATGCAACAGCTTATACAGCACTGTCTGTGAGAGAGTTGTTAGCCAGAAAACAAATAACTGACCCTCTCTACTTACCTTCTCTGGCCCCTAATGGCTTTTATTTACCTAAAGATAAAGGAAATATTGAAAGGAAGATACTTTGATAACATTCAGGAAACCAAGGATAATACCATGACAGCTCTGATGGCCATTCCAGAGAAAGAGTGCTCAAATTTCATTGAAGGGTGGAATCACACATTTGTGAATGGGCTATTGGTGCATAGTGGGGCCGTTGGTACACAGCTTCCCATGGGGAGTACTCTGAAGGTGACTGTAGTGATATTCAGCAATAAAGAATGTAGCTTTTTTGAGATGAGTTCAAGAAAACATTATTCATGGAATAACATGGAATAATGTTTTCAAGGTTCATGTTCTAGCGTGTAACAGAATTCATTTCTTTTTAGGCTTATGTGGTATTCTATTGCATGTATAGACCATATTGTGTTTGTCAATTCATCTATTGATGGTCAATTGCATTGTTTCCATCTTACAGCCATTATGACCAGTGCTGCTGTGAACACTGGTGTACCAGTGTATGTTTGAATCCCTGCTTTCAATCCATTTAGATATATACCTAGGACAGGAATTATTGGATTATATGGTAATTCTGTTTAACTATATGTGAAACTGCCAAAATGTTACTGCCCCACTTTATATTCTTGCCAGCAATGCATGAGGGTTCCAATTTCTCCACATCCTTAACTATAATTAATACTCCTTTTGTTTGTTTGTTTGTTTGTTTTGTTTTTTTTTGATAATAGCACTGTAATGGGTCAGAAGTACTTCCCATTGTATTTTACTTAAGACATCTGATTAGAATGGGCACTGCTGAGTGCTTATCCAATGTACATTTCTTCTCTCTTGGTTTAGAAAGAACTTCATTTCCCTCAGTTGCCAACTGCATTCCCAGATCTAGATGCTGATGCTGACTGGTTAGCTGATTAGCTTGTGGTATTACCCATTCCTCATTCTGATAAAGAGTGGATTCAATAGGACGAAATGAAAGGTGTTTAGGAAGTTGCCCTTTTCTTTTCCACCTCATTTTCTGCCCCTATAAACAGAAAATGATGTTCTAGTTTTTGCTGGAATCATCTTATAACCAAAAGAGGAAGCATCCTGAGGACAAGACTGAAATTCCAAAGATGACAAAGCAGAAAAGCTGAAAACAAATCTGAATTTTTGGCGATATAATCAAGAGAAAATTACTCCACCAAGCATCCCACTCTACCTGTGGGTGTCTTTTGGCATGATGTAATAAATTGCTCTATATTTTAAGTTAGTGTGAAGGACGCACGTGAGGCCTAAAGTAACCTAATTGATCCTCTGTGATTATAGCAGGGGACTCCAAATATGAACCAGAGAATAAGCTGACCCCTAGAGGAGGGGTAGATTTTTATCAGTGAACACATACAGATGAATGGCACTCCTTAACACATACGTTACATCATCCTTGTGGCCTACAAATGAGTAGAAAATGGCAGGAAGCAACCTCCAAAATAAAGGGAAATTAGAATACTTAGAGCATCGATTCAGCATCTTGGGTTTGTTCAAAGATTCAAGGAAGAAACAGAATCTCTTTCAAAATGGATGAAAACAAGAAGGTGAAGAGGCATGAATCATGTGCCCCCTACCTTCTGACACATCCCCAATTTTCTTGAGTTGATTTAATCTTATTTAAAACTTAGTGACTCAACCAGTGCTTTACTTAACCATGTTCTCCTTTGTGAAAATTATTACTTCAAAGAGAAGTCCGAAATAAGCAGTTCCTTTGAGTTCTTTTTACATGCGGTAAATTTGACATTCATTTAAAATGTAGGATGATACTACTTCCCCACTGGCCCCAAATCCTTTTTTTTTCTCCTTCCTTTTCTTCTCTCAGCCTTTTATTCACATGGAGTTAGTGTATCATGTCACCACTAGCAAATGGGTTCTATAGTCAATTCTTTCCTTTCCTCTAAGAAACCCAAATTTGGGAAGAGCAATAGGTTCACACTCAGCGGTGTTGAACCCAGTTGCCTGCCATTTCAGGTCATTCTGAGGTTGAAAGGGGCAAAATATGATGGGCTCCCTGAAGCCATTCTTTGTGACTTAAGCATGACACCTCATTTAGAAAATGCCATTCAGATCAACCAGCTCCACATATGTCACCTCACAGTGCCCCCAGGAAGCACTTAGTCTAACTAATAACATGTTGAAATGCACCATCATTGGATGCGATGGAAGCACGAAAAGCTAAGATATAAATGACTCTTCTAAAATGTTCTGGTATGAATTTATGATACATAGGTCAAGCATCACTTTCAAGGCACTCAGAAAGCATTAAAATAGAGAAAATAATATCTCTTCTGGGTCTTATCCTTTCAATGCCATTCAGCAGATTATTGTTTAAGGCCAGGTCTACACTTGAAAGTGCACAATCCTGCTATAGCGGCTGCTTCACTCTCTACTCTGTTTTAAAAGCACCCAGAGCTGAAAATAGCTCAAGATTGCGAAGCCTGCATGACTGTGCAGTTGCCATTTCAAACCTAAACAAAAAATGTTAAGCCTCAGGCTATTCTTCTTAAGTGTGGACAGTCCCTAAAAGAAACAGAAAAAACCTCCCCCTAAAATATTCTCTGGACATTGAGGTCATTAAGAAAGAGTACATCCACAGAGATCATATGACCTCTAATTAGGTAGAAATGTAATCCTTTTAACAAAAGTAAACAAAGACCAGTTGTTTTCATTTAAGATGAAGAACAGTATTTATAGATAAGTTTAAAACATTCTGTGAGTACTTAATATTGATTTGTTATTGTTCATAGACTGTGTCCATATTCAAGGATCATTGGGGGGGAAACAAAAGACTAAAAATATAATATTAATAAATTATAAGGAAGAAACCTTAAGCAATATCAAATGTTAGATATAGCTCAGCATTTTTCCCCCTCATGGTCCCTCTGTACATTTTCTAAGATCTAAAATTTTATCTTTGGTATCTAAAAGTGCATTTTAAAAACTGTCAATTAACCAAAGGTCCAACTTAAACATATTCTAAGCAATAGGAAAATAGAAGGGTGTGCTTGATAATGTAAGGGTGGAAGATATTAACTAACGATTGCATACGTGAATCTCCCTTAACCTTTAGAACTATGTGATATGCTGCCTACATTTCCTTTATATTAATAAGAAAACATTGGCTACAATATTAAAAATAAAATATGCATATGTGCATATATACACATAAAGAATAATATATGTCACTTTTGTCTAGATTGCCCTTCTTCTTGGTATTTAGATTTAGAAATATTTCTAGAACGTGTAACTTATTCCAGGGCACTTTATGTACACCTCATAAATATTAGCTCCTTTAATCTTCATAACTGCATAATTAACCCATGAAATGAGAGGTATTCTTATCTTCATTGTACAAATATGTAAACTGATATTAAGTTTAAGTAATTTTCTCAAAGTCACAGAGGTAGTAAGGAATATGGCCAGAAGTGAACCAAGAAATCTTGCTCCAGAGTCCATAGTTTTAATACCATGCTACTGAGAAGCTTCATTTGTAGCCTCTCAAAGCAGAAGGAAATGATGAATAATAGAGCAAAGGAACGAAAGTCTAATTCTAAATTTGTCACTAACTACATCTGACCTGAGGCAATTTCCATAAATTCTCTGGCCTCCTGATTCCTCATTAGGAAAAGGGAGGGTCTTTATTAAGATCTCATCTTCCTCTAAAATTCTATAATTCAGAGCTTTTGACCTTCCATGTGTTTACAGTGGTATGCCGCATAAGCAACAGGGTGCCAAAGACCTGGGCGTGAAGATATTGAAGGTGCCAAGAACTGAAGCTCCACATCCGAGGACACAGCACACTCTGACTGAGAAGTAATGGCCTTCAACTGATGCAGCTTTCTGCCAATTAGTCCTCATTTTTCTATCTGGGTTTAATGTTGAAAATGCTGCCCAATGTAAAGATAAGTGTCCTCAAAGAGTGTTACTGTAAAGAAGCTATGTGCATAAGTCACATAATAAAGTGAGAGCTGAAAGGAGTCAGCTTCTTAACCAGGGAAAACCACAGCATGTCACATCTGAACATGGATCTTGTGAAAGGATAACCTGTTTCCCCCAGACATCACAAATACAGAACCGTCTACAAGAAGCTTAGAGGGAAAGTACTGCAGTGACAGTTCTTCAGTACTCACTAGGGATAGAAAACAGTGAATGTCCATTAGTGAATGAATTTCTGTGTAATGCTAGAAAGAAGTATAAAGATGAACCACTAACTACTAAAACATCTAATCAACTTGGTTGTTCATTGACACTGTATCAAACAAACTTGTATTCTGACTGCTATAATATACAGATTTTAATATACAAGCTCACTTTCCCACAGACACTTGCAGTAAATCAATAAGATCTGTATTACAATATATTGTCTCCACCAAACAAGAGCATTCATTTTAATGACCTCCCACTGTGCCTGTTATTAACTTTCACTGACTAAGGATTTTTCAGCAATACATTTTTTCTTCAAAAACATGAGTACACAACTGCAAAACAGCCTGTCAATATAGTCAATTGAAGAATAATATTAGCAGGGGCAACTAACAAAATAGTTTATGTTCTGAAAGAACTGACCAACTGAGTTTTTTTTCATTTTACTAAATTGATTTGCTATTTTTGTGAATGATTTCATCAAAAATTAACTTTATACACATCTTCCTTCTTTCTACTTAACTTGTTCTGGTAGGATAATAGCTATTTATTGGCTTGAGTTTACACTTTTTTATAAGTAAATTTCATTATTTTGCTATAATTAACATATTTGTTATAGGAAATTCATAGTCACAGGCAAAAACACAGGTTGGATGATAATGTTTTGGATTTGCTTTTCATGGTTTTGGCTATGTACTTATGTTTTTACAGGCTTTAGATACTAAGGTTTAACATTTGATGTCTTTGTTTCTTACTCCACATTTTGTACTGAATACACAGAGGAGTCTCCATAGTTGTCCCCCTCCCTACCTTAAAGTTAATAACAGGGAGGCATGTCCTTAAGTTGACATAATTTTCACAGACCAGACATGCAACACATGTATATATCAGAACAGTAGGCAGAGTTCCTATGTGTTGACCATCTCTGAATGCTCACCAGTTTGTTACAGTCCTTTGGGTGTTCAACTTACAGAGGATCCACTGTATTTCAATTCTTCCATATTCTTCCAACATATCATTCCATGTCTGTAAAATATGCCATCATGTGGAAGTACTGAAGATTCTATTAATATAAATAGATCACAGGTATTTCTACTTTATTCTACTTATAGTTTCTAAAAATATATACTTTATTGAAAAGCATGAAAATAAATGTGAAATGTCTTCATTAACTTCTGCCAAACTATCAACTTAAAGATTGTCTATATATTTACTTTCACCAACTGACCTATGATATCTGGCAATTAAGTTCATCAACTTTCCACCATGCACTTACGTTAGCAGTGCTGTACAAATCAGCTCAGTAATGTTTCATAACTTTGGTATGTCGGTGTTTCACAGCTATGTTCATGTTAATGTTTGGTGGTGTCTTGATGAGTGACATTCATTATTGTTGTTGCATGTTTTTGCCATTGTGAGAATGTCAGAGCTTAAATTACAGTAACAAAAAAATATTAAATTTCTTGTTAAACTTGGCGAGAATGGAAGTGAAATTGGGGACATTTTAGTCCAACTTTATGCAGATAATGCCATGAAGAAAATGGCAATATACACATGGATTAAACCTTTTTCTGAGAGAAAAGAAAAAGTCACTGTTGAAGAGAGGTCAGGACAGCCTGATGAAACATTGCAAAAATTCATCAAATTATAGGTCAAAATTGTTGGCTGGCTGCTAGAAGCATAGTAGACCAAATACATACACAAAAGCAAACAAGAGCTGAAGTTTGCCAAGACCTTTTGGTGAGCCAAGATGTTGTTTTGGGCTGTGTAATCACTGGTGATAAAACCTGAGTGTACCAATATGACCCTAGGAAAAAAAATATAAAGTACACAATGAAAGTCCACCAATTGTCCTCCATGACCAAAAAAGTTCTGTCAGTCAAAATCAGAAGTCAAAATATATTGATAAACATTTTTGATATCGGAGGGACTGCTTATTACATTCATTAAACAGTTAATGAATTCTACTATTTGAAAAGGTTACATGGAAAAGTTAGATGAAAACTACCTGAACTTTTCACCAACCATGAGGCAAGCCTCATGACCAATGCACCAGTGCACACGGCACTGTCTGAGAAGGAGTTTTTAGCCAGTAAACAACTGTATTGGAACAACCTCTCTACTCACTGGATTTGTCCCCTAATAACTTTTTTTAAATTTACCTGAACATAGGGAAAGTATTAAAAAGAAGACATTTTAATGGCATTCAGGACATCAAAGGTAATACAACAACAGCTCTGATCAGCATTCCAGAAAGAGTCCCAAAATTTCATCGAAGGGTAGACTAGCCATGGGAAGTACTTCAAAAGTGACTGTAGTGATATTCAGCAAAGAGGCATGTAGCACTTTCTATAGGACAAGTTCACAAACTTAGTTATTACACGTCTTATGTCCATTGATGATGTGTATAATCCTGGCTAATCTGATGGGTAAGAATGATTTGACCTGTCTGTCTTATGAATGAAGTTAAACCTTTTCATCTGTTTATTAACTACTTGCAATGCCTCTTTTTTAAACTGCCATTTTTCTAGTGGAATTTTTACTGTTTTTTTCTTTATGGATGGGACACTGTCTTCACTAGTGACTTTTTCTCTCCTCTCAGAAAATGTTTAATCCCCACAGTGGGGAGAGAGGGAGAGAGGGAGGGAAGGAGGAAAAGAAGGAAGGAAGGAAATTGGAGTATAGCATTTGTTTTGTAAAAATCTAATTTTTGGAAAATGTTTATTTTACCTTTACAGAGTTAGGACTATATGTTCTTTCCACACAATATTTACCAATTAAAACAAAACTGATGAAAAGCCTCCTGCAAGCACGGGATAATTTAAATATTTTTATATCCATCCTCCAAATCTTAATTTGTTAAGTACACTCTGGAAAGATAATCTGATGATAGGAAGGCCAACGCTTGAATTTCTACCTTCATTATAGAATCTGCCATTATTTCCATCTGCTAATAGAAGTAAAATATAGTCATAAAAAACTAATGTAAGGACAATAATAATAATCAATCCAAAATCTCTTTCTTGTACTTCCTGAGAATGGTAGTTGTTCTTTCATCACAGAAAACGTACGTTTCTAAAATTTAGAATTTAAAAATTCACTGCTAACTTCTCTTAAAACTCAGTTATCCGTGGCCATTTTCCTATCATGTTAATTACAATATTTACACATGACTAGCTCCAAGCTAAATAGTAATTATTTCCAACCTAAACTTTGAGGAAATAAAAACATACAAAATCTGATGGAAAGCCAAATTCAACCTAAACAAATTTTATCCTAGCAATGTATTAGAAAAGATTAAAATACAGTTATTGCAGAGGGACTATCAGAATAGCTGATAAGAGATAAAGAATCAAGCTGGAGGCAGCCAAAATTTTGTAGTTGTTGATGAGAAGTAAATTTTGTACAAAGCCACCCTGTAATCCTCTCA
>CAUYON010161000.1:0-35874 GCA_963573935.1 Arctocebus calabarensis
CATGGTATGTTTTTCCATTTGTTGACATGTTCAGCTATTTCTTTTCTTAGAGTTTCATAGTTCTCTTTATACAGATCTTTCACATCCTTTGTTAGATGAACTCCCAAATATTTCATCTTCTTTGGTACTACTGTGAAAGGGATAGAGTCCTTGACTGTTATTTTGGCTTGACTATCATTGGTATATATAAAGGCTATAGATTTATGAGTGTTGATTTTGTAGCCTGAGACACTGCTGTATTCCTTTTCACTTCTAAAAATTTCATAGTAGAATCCCTGGTGTTTTCCAGATATGCAATCATATCATCTGTGAAGAGTGAAAGTTTAATCTCTTCTGATCCTATGTGGATACCCTTGATCACCTTTCTTCCCTAAGCAATTGCCAGTGTTATGGTGTAAATGCTCCTGAGATACTCAATATCAAGCTTCTAATGTGGTGTCAAATGGCACGAAGTTGGGAAAAGAGGCACAAAATGGATCATCATAAACCAGTGGGAGCTGGTGCTCCAACATTGTTGAGTCCATGAGTTTAATATGAGAAAAAATTAAAATAACACCTACAAAAAATTCCTTTCCTTTAGATATCCTACATTTAAGTTATGCATGTTCTGCAAAAGTAATGGGGCTCAGGTGGCCTCAAGAGACCCAGGACATTTTAAGAGGGTTTAATACTGTTCGTTAGGAGCAAGATTCCACACAGACGTCTTCTGTACTGGGTAGCCACAGTGGGAAATATCTGACTTGATATTCCCTTCACCTGACTGGGTACCTGCCATTTAAGAAAAAGAAAAAGTGAAAGGCTCTGGCAGCCTCGCTTCTTTATTGGCCACCAACACAGCAGGACGGTGAATATTTCACTACATGCCACTTCCTTCTCTGATTTTTGACTTTTCCATGACCTTTGGCCTTGCTTCTGGTCTGTGTCTTTATGTTTGTTTCTTATAACTTTTGCTCAATCATATTCCCCTGAGAGTCACCAGTAATCCCTGTGGTTATAGTAGTGCTTCTTCCCTGGCTTATGCTTCTCTGCTGTGCTCTGCAGAACAAATCTGAAATAACCACTTGTCTGAATTCTATCTCAAGCCTGTTCCACAGAGAACTGGTCCACAGGGTTGAAGTCCACATGCAGTTTTCCCTAGCTTTGTGGAAAGAAGCATGACTCTATCCAAAGTATGAACGTCCTCATTAAGATCCCTGCCAGATGGACATCAAACCTTTATTTCATTTGTACCATTTAGTTTGAAAGTAGTCATAAGAATCAAATAGTAATGTACACATAGGAGATATATTTTGAAAGCTGTTTCAATAAAGATCCAGATCTTGGATTTGAAACTTATTTCAGTATGAACCACATGCATGCATTAAAAAGTGTGAAGAATAAATTATTTTCATAAGATATGTAGAAAGAATTGCCCAATCCCAGTGTTTCAAATATTATCCAGGTCCCAAGAAATGTGTAAGTTTGCGATACCTTTCTGGATGAGATGGATATTTTGTAAGAAAAAACAACAAATAATTAAAGTATATGACCATGAAAATAATAAGCATAATTTTGCTACTACACACAATAGTTTGTGAAACTTAAGCGTGTGAAAAACAGCTGAGGACTGTTGTGAAGGCCAATGTTAATCACTGCCATGAGACTTTTCAACCTATATAATATCATTATTCTATCTTTATTTGTGCTATCAATGTTTGATTCTACTTACAAGTTTCTTATTTTAATTTTTCTATATTATTTTATGGTTGTGAGTTAAAGGAAAGCATGAACAAATACATATTAATAAAATCTCTACTGATTTTGTTTCTGTTTTGTTTAATTCTTAGAAAACTTTAGTCTGTATTTCCTATGGATTTTAGATTTTTTTCACCCTCCCATCAGAGTGCTAGGAGAGTGTGCTCTTCTCCGAAATCCTACCAAAGTGTTTGGCACTATGGGAATTCCTGTGGATTGTTTGGAACTCAGAAATTTGTAAAACTTCAGGATGTATTAAGGCCTTAGAAATTAAAAGTTAAGTATTTTTTTGAACAATGGAGGAAACTGAGCTCCTGGGAAGTGAAAATAGTATGATCAATGTAATACACGGTACAATAGTTAATGGCAAAACCAGGACCTCAATTGAAATCTCCATATCTCAAGTTCAACATTTTTCCCTACAAGCTGCTGTTATTATTTTAGCTTGATATTGAAAAATAAATCAGAATTGCACAATTCAAAAGTGAAAAGTAATTCTACTTAGAAGACAAGATAATACTCTTAGGGAATATGAAGCTATTTCATACTAAATTACTTGAGGAAATAGAACTCACAGCCAGTATGTAGTGACAGGTTACCAGGTTAAAAAATGAGTGAGAAATCTTTAAAATTCAGGGTATTTTGTGACCAATAGTATTTGAAGTTATCCAAATCAGATAAGGATAATCAAATCTCATACCACAGAACATAAATTGATTGCCCCAGGGATCCAGTGCCTCCTTCTCTTTCTCCCTCCCTCTCCCTCATGAAGTAATTTCTTGGCCTTTGATGAGGTAGAACTGTTTTCACGATTTATTCAAATGTGTTGCTGCCAGAGTCCCATTCCATTTGGCACAAAGAAGGGAACAAAGCCCCCAACAACTCCACTGCTTTCTACAAGAGACTTGACTCCCACTGTCTCTATTTCTTGGCTTTGGGTAATGACAGATTGCAGAATCAGATGTTGCACAGAAGTCTTGATAACAACTTAGAAAGATGATCATTGCTTGTTTTCTTGCTCTGTCAGATTTATTTTTCCTTTTCCTTCTTTTTCTTGTTTTTTCTTTTCTTTCTTTCTTCTTCTTCTTCTTTTTTTTTTTTTACTAGAAAGTTTACTGTGTATACTGCAAAGATGTAAAGAAATATTCTCCTAGCTCTTTGCTCACAGTTCTCTAATTCTCTCTGTCAAGAGTGCTATGACTGAAGCTTTAGAAGACCAGACTGATGATTTCTGGAGGTCTATTAACTTATTTCACAGGACGCTAGTGTATTTTAATCACTCTAGAATTTACTTAGCAACCTTTTCATACTTGAATCTGTTCTGAAAATAGAAATCACTTTAAAAAAAATTTCAGATTAATGCCTGGGTACACATGATTGGGTTACATAGTTGCATTTGTAAAGTTAAAGTCCAAGTTGCAGTTGGGTCCTTCACCCAGGAGGTGTGCCATATACCTATGCATTGTACTTGTTGGGTGGGAATTTATCAGTCTGCTTTTCCTCTTCTCCCCTACTTAAACTTAGTTGAGTTTTTTCTCATGTAAACCTGTAGTTGTTAATCTACAAGTTTCAATTTAGTGCTGAGTACATGTGAAGGTTATTTTTCTAGTCTTGCGATACCTTGCTTACAACAATGTTCTCTAAATCTGTCTAGGTTGTTTCATATGCCACAACTTATTAATCCACTTATGTGTTGAAGGGCACTTGGGTTGTTACCATATCTTTGTGATTGTGAATTGAGTGTTATAAATATTCAAGTGCCGTGTCCTTATAGTAAAATGTCTTTTTTTCTTTTGGGTAGATATCTAGCAATGGGATTGCAGGATCAGAGTGTAGGTCTATTTGCAGTTCTTTGAGGAATCTCCTTACTTCTTTCCAAAGAGGCTATACTAGTTTGCACCTCTGCTAGCAGTGTCTGAGTGTTCCCTACTCTCTGCATCTGGGCCAGCATGCTTTGGGACCTTGTGATGTGAGCCATTCTCACTAGGGTTAGGTGATATCTCAAAGTGGTCTTGATTTGCATTTCTATGATAATTAGGGACAATGAACATTTTTTCCTGTGTTTGTTAATCATTCGTCTTTCCTCATGAGAAAAATTTCTCTTAAGTGCCCAGTTTTTAATGAAGTTGTTTGCTCTTTTCTTATTGATTTGCTAGAGTTCCTTGTAGATTACAGTTATTAGCACTTGTCATATTTGTAGCATGCAAATATCTTCTCCTACTCTGAAGGTTGTCTCTTTGCTTTGTTGATTGTGTCTTTAGCTGTGCGGAAACTTTTTAACTTGATCAGGTTCCATTTGTTGATTTTAGCTGTTGCTGCAATTGCCAGTGGGATCGTCTTCATAAATTCTTTCCCTAGGCTGATAAGGTTAAGAGTTTTTCCCACATGTTCTTCTGGGGTTTTTATAGTTTTGTGTCTAAGGTTTAAATCTTTAATCCAAATCAAGTTAATTTTTGTAAGTGGTGCAGATCCAGTTTCAGTCTTTTACATGTGGCTAACCAGTTTTCCTAGCACCATTTATTAAATAGGGATTCTTTTTCCCAGTGTATGCTTTTGCTTTTTTTGTCAAAGATCAGATGGCAATACTGGTTTCATCTATAGATTCTGTTCTGTTTCACAGATCTATGTCTCCATTTTTATGCTGATATCATGCTGCTTTGATCTCTAATCGCTATAGACTTGTGGTATAACCTGAAGTCTGGTAAAGTGATGACTGTAGATTTGCTCTTATTTTGTAGCATTACATTGGCATTTGAGTTTTTTCATGGAACTAGTTTTTCAAAATCTTCAAACTATGGGATTAGTAATTTAATGGGGATTGCGTTAAATCTACAGATTCCATCAGGTAGACATTTTAACAATGTTGATTCTTCCAAGCCATGAGCATGATATGTTAAGATCTTCTATCTGTTAAGATCCTCTGCTGTTTCTTAGTTCACTCTGCAGAGATCCTTCACATCCCCTGTTAAACATATTCCAAGGTACTTCATTTTCTTTGATGCTATTATGAAGGACATTGCTTTTTATTTGATTTTTGGCTGGACTCTGTGGCATATATGATGGCTACTTCTTTGTGTATATCCATTTTATACCATGAGTAATTACTATATTTTCTGATTGTTTCCAGGAGGGTCGTGGTTTATCCCAAAGCATGGAGAAGGAAGAAACCCACCTCAATTCCTTCTATGAAGCAAATATCACCCTATTACCAAAACCAGGGAAGGTTGCAACCAAGAAAGAAAACTACAGACCAAATGAATATCACCACAAAAATGCTCAATAAAATCTTAGCAGACAGAATTCAGCTGAATATCAAAAAAATAACTCATCACCACCAGATGGGCTTCATCCCAGGGGTGCCAGGATGGTTTCAATATATGCAAATCTATAAATGTAATTCACCACATAAATGGAAGTAAAAGCAAAGACCATATGACCCTCTTAATAGACACAAAAAAGCATTTGAGAAAATTCTGCATAGTTTTTTATAAGAACACTTCAGAAAATGGACATAGAGAGGATATTTCTTAAGCTGATAGAAACATTCTATGACAAACCCACAGCCAATATCATATTGAATGGAGAAAAACTGAAGGCATTCCTGCTTGGAACCAGAACCAGACAAAGATGTCCACTATTGCCACTAGTACAACAGAGTTCTGAAAGTCTTAGCCAATCCAATCAGACACGAGAAGGATATTCAAAATATCCATATGGGTCAGAAAATGTTAAAGTATCACTCTTTGCTGAACATACGAGCTTATACTTAGAAAACTCTAAAAAATTACTTTTTGACTATTACAAATAATTATTTATATATGTAAGAAATAAACCTCAGCTGAGTGTGGTTTTTGCAACAGAAAGAACATATATGTACTTGCAATCAGAATTTTTTAATTTGGACACAGGCTTAGCTACTTATCAGCCTACTTGCTCTGAGTAAGTCACTTCTTAGTATCAATGTCCTCTTCTATAAAATGAGACTAGTAATATCTACTCTGTTGCATAGAAATATGAGAAAACAGAATGGAAATGCAAATGAAGGCTTTTCTATAAACCATAGTGCTGTGCAAATGAGGGTTATTACTATTACTATCTGAAAAATGCAGAAGGATTAAAGAATAGTTGTGCTGCAAACAGGTAAACTGGTAAAAAGTATCAACTTCAATTTATCTTAAAGTGATGGTATATTTAATTGTTTCAGCTCTGTAATATTGCTATCCGTGATGAGGAATTATTACGTCCTTCTTTGTCAGAGCATTCATCCTAATGGACTATGCCAAGGGTTTGGTTGTGAAAAGTACATGCATGTTAGTGTTCACTGACACAGAATTTCCAAACTTGATAAAGGTTCCCAAGGAGAAGGAACTTTTCCAACTGCAGTCCTGTTTATCATTAACTTAAAATTCCACGGTGTGAAACTAATGTGAAAGAATTATGGAGATAGGACTCACATGGCCAGGGGTTCAGGGTTTTCCCTGAGTAACCTTGAATAAGGATGAGCATGATAATGGGAGGGGTGATGTTGATACTAATGAAGTAATAACAACTTTTATTGAGGAAATTACTCTGGGTTAGGCACTATGCCAACTTCCTTATGTACATTAAATTATTGAATCTTCTCAACAATTCAGTGGTATAAATATCCCCATTTTACAGACAAGGCAATTGAAAATCAAACCTAGAAATCATTGTTACTATTCAGTAATCATTACTGATACTCTATTACCTTAATATTTTAGGGCCTTGGTGTTCTCATCTGTAAAATGGAATCATTTTAAGAAATGAATCATTTTTAAAATTTTGCTGAATGATATAGAATTTCTGAAACTGCACTTCTGGGATTTTTACCTCCAGAGTAGAAGAAGAAATTATATCACCTCAGTTTCACAACATGTATTTATTACTATCTAGATCACGTCTTATTTAACAACTAATCTCTACTAGTGCATTTCAGAGAACAGGCAAATATTTAGACAAAATTTTTTTTTCAAAACTAAATGTGATGTATTTACTAAAGTTAGTGTGTTCTTTTAAATGAAAGAAGTTTGAAGATGGAATGTTGGGTGTTCAGCAAGCAGAGGAAGTTGGGGGAAAGCAGGCATGGTTAGTACTAGTCAAAGGACTCCTTTTAGAACTATGCTTCACTGTCAATGAAAAAGTAAGATGAGTTGTCCAATAAAGGACTAATGTAATGAAGATTAAGAGAAGGTTAAAGTTGGGAAGAACCTGAGAGGACATTTAGTTCCACATCTTCATTTTACAGGAAGGAATGAGTGAAGTAGGTAAAGAGGAGGAAATACATAGGCTTTGGAGTACTACATATTCACACTTACATCCCTGTAATGCTACTTACTAGCTATTTGACTTTTGGTCAATTATTAAGTTCTGTGAGGCTCTTCAAAGAATGAGACTAGTACTATCTATCTCACTAAGATATTCGTAAAGCATCCAGGATGATCCTGGGTGTCTAGGAAGCATTCAATACAAATTAGTTCTACTCCCACTTGAATACCTGATCCTTAGTGGAAGAGCCCCAAATTCCACTGCCCCAAGTTCCCTCAGGTCCTCTGACATTCACAGTCAGCAACGGTCCTTATGCCCACTGAGGTTTTGTACCACTGTGCTAAGAAGGATTGTAATGCCTACTTTTCTTTTCTTCCTTCACTCCAAGCTACCATTGTGAAAAAATGGGCATTATTTGATAGGAAAAAGAGAAAGACATAGGGCACTTTTATACTCCCCTCTAGATTGTTTGTTCTCATCATTCCAGTCTGTTTCTCTTGGGAACTATTTTCTTCAATTTCCTATTTTTCCCCAATTCCTTCTTTTTGTTTACAAACACACTAAACAATGATATAAAATGTTGTCCTGATAACTTTATAGATTCACTCAAAGGCTTCCTTTTATCCATTATTAACATTTAAATAATTTTAATACTTTGGAAGGTTTACATTTACTAAAATAACTGAAAGAGCAGTCATATTAGGTCAGAAAATTAAATTCGTGAACTTTTCCTAGAAAAAGTGCTATAATCTTCATTACTATCACCTTTGAAGTACTCCCTGTGGGAATCCATGCACCTGTCAAATTAATTTTGTAACTTTTTCTGGAATGGCCATGAGAGCTTTCATCATTTTATTTATGATGTCCTGAATGCCATCAAACGGTCTTCCTTTCACTATTTTCTTTATTTGGGGGTAAAGGGTCATTGGGGACCAGATCAGATGAGTAGGGAGGGTGTTAGTTATTAGTTTTCTAGCTAAAAACTTCCCCACAGACAGTGTTGAATGAGCTAATACATTGTCATGATGCGTGAGCCATGCCTTTCTCATATCAACATTTTTGGTTAAGATTTTCCTGTTTCTCTACTGATATTTAATTGGTCTCCTGTGCTTCTTACCGTCAGCTGACAACTTTAACACACAATTTTACAAATATTTTCAATGTTTTCATCAGTTATGCTCCTTACTGGCCATCCTAAGCACTCTTCATCAGTGATGTTTTCTCTCCTTTTAGAGAAACATTTAATCCATTTGAATGCTGCCATTGTTTTCATAGTGTTATCCCCATAAACTTGGACTAACATGGTCCTGATTTCATTTCCACTCTTGCCAAGCTCAACAAGAAACTTCATGTTTGTTTTCTTGCTCTAGTGCAAGCTCTGACACTCTTATGATGGCATACAAAAACACGCAATGACAATAATGAACACCACTAAGACACTACCACACATTAACAGAACACAGCTCTGAGACACTGATATAACAAGGTTGTGAAAACTTACCTCATTGTTTGTATAGTGTTGCCAATGTAAGTGCATGGTGGCAAGTTCACCAACTGAATTGTCAGAGCTTAGAGTAATTTTACTTATTGTAAAATTTGTCTTATCTTTCATTAGTTTTTAAGCATTCTTATTCTAACATGTACTATGCCTCTCTTTCTCGTACAAATAAGTCAAATTTTCTTAACATTTCCATTATCATCTCTACCTTATCACTTCAATATTTCTATTTTACCCAAACTTTACATTCATTTTTCAGGTACCTCAATATGATAAAACAAACCTTACAATTTTCTAGTTCTCCTTGTCCCCTTTTAGGCTTTCCAATTTCTTGAACATGTAAAATAATTTTTCCCTATATTTCACTTCTATTCATGTGCATAAAACAGTATGAAATGTTGGGTATACTCTTAGAATGTGTTTATTTCTTGATTGCTGCATAATAGTTGTATATATTGATGACGCACATGTGACTTAAGCATACAATGTCACCTCAAGAATTTATTATTTTTTGTGTTGCAGAATTCTAATTTTTCTTTTCTCTTGCTATTTTGAAATATACAATAAATTAACTTTGGACACCCTATTGTGCTATCAAGTGCTAAAACTTATTCCTTCTGTCTCATTATATTTTTCTACTTAATAGCCAATCCCTTTTCATTTTCAAAAGACAAACAAATAAAAAATTAGAACTATAATATAATTTAGCAATTCCACTGCTGGGTACAGATTCAAAAGAAAGAAAATCAGTACATAAAAGTGATATCTGAACTTTCGTGTTTCCTGCAGCACTATTCACAATAGCCAAGCTATGGAATCAACCTATGTGTCTATCAATTGATGAATGGAAAAAGGAGCTCTCATGTAGATCCATGATGTAATATTATTCTGCCATAAAAAATCAAATCCTGTCATATGCAGCAATATGAATGGAAATAGAGGAATATCTGTCTTTAGCAAAAGGTCAACTACTCTGCCAAATTAATCCTGCCTTCACAAACCTACCTTTTCCCTTTCATCATCGTAGATAATATTCTATAATAGCATAGATTATTATCAAATACTTCTGAGGAGTTATAGCATCTATTGTTTGATCTGTTCTTCCACTTTTGCTTCATCTGCATAGTTTCTGTAGTTTATACTGTACTTTGACCTGCCCCTGTCTCTAAACTGTAAGAGCTTAGAGTGCTTTTATGTTCCCTTCTAACGTAACTCTGAATATCTTTTCAAGATTGAAAACAAAATCATTTGACCCTAATTAAATCTACTGAGCTCAACTTCACATCACTCCCAATAAGTCTTCCCCTCCAACCTGGTTAGCTTCCTTACTGTCTGTTTCCCACTTCAACGCAGCGCCCTAAGGGGGCCTCTGTGTCTTGATGCACATCATTTCCCCACTAAAAGCACCTGGAGCATATTCATGGCTCTTTGAAGTTTCCAAAGCATTTATACATCCTTCCTTCATTTCATCCTCTCTATTACTATAATATGAGAGATATGTGGGTTTATTTTTCCTCCCATTTTTCATTTGAGAAACCCAAAGGTCAGAGGCTGTCTTATGAAGATCGTATGACTCTCAATGGACCCATAGTAAAACTATATTTACCAGATCAGAACACTTCTTAGAATAGTTCCTCATGCCTTATTATCTTTCTATTTATTATTCAAGTGAATTATATTCTTTCTCTTCCTTAAATTTTCTTATGGGTGGCTGGGCACAGTGACTCACGCCTGTCATCCCAGCACTTGGAAGAAAGACCAAGGCAGGGGAATTGGGGCCTGAGACCAGCCTGAGAAAGAGCAGGACCTGTCTCTTTAAAAAAATAAATAGCCCTGTCTTGTGGGCATCTGTAGTCTTGGCTACTTGGGAGGCTGAGGCAAAAGGATTGCTTGAATCCAAGAGTTTGTGGTTGCTGTGAGATAAGATCCCACATCACCCTACCCAGGGTGACCAATTGAGACTCTGTCTTAAAAAAAACATTATGACTATCAAAGTCTAAAGAGATCTCATATCAGATGTTTACACAATAGATATTTAATGAATATAATCACTTTTATATCTGCCTTCTTATTAAACCATGAATCCAAAGAACTAGTGAGGCTTTTTATTGGGGGGGTCATGGTGGTTTTAAGTGTCTATTATGGTGTGTTGATGCTCAAATTATTTTTGTTCAATGAGTGAATTCTATTTTGTCTTTATGGGTCAGAATTTCCTATCTCTAACACATTTGAAACAAAAATTTAAGATTGTCATTTATTATTAGCTAATATTAAGATTTAAAAATATTATTAAATTTCAAATCAGGCATATTTAAAAGGATAGCTCTTATTTTCTGTATAGCAATTCAGTGGTAGAATTAGTGTAAGAACTTGAATAAGTTGAGTCAGCAATATCTAGTGTTTTCCCTGCCTAATGCTTTTAATTTTATTATGAAAAATATTACTTGACATTTCAATCTCACTTTAATTCTCAGTTATTAAATCTTTTTCTAAGAACAAGGTGTGGTTGCTTAGTTTTATCTGAAATGGAAGAGATGTGGATTAGCTAAGTAAAATTAGTACTATTCCACTGTGATTAATCCCACTATTGACAAACACAATTAATTGCATTTAAATTGGCCATCTCATGTGACCTTAAGTAATCTTTCTTAGCTCTCATGCTTCTTTTACATTGCTAAATTATCTCTACTTGGCTTGGACCTATTCATATGACACAATTATGCATGACCAGCCAAGAACAACTAATATCAAATACATACTAACTCACATTTCCTAACCTTTTTGTATTCAACAATCATAGAAAAACACTAGATTGGAAATTCTTTTCCATATGCCAAAACTGTATTATATATGAGATATAAATCTATTTTAAATAAAATAGATGCACATTAAATTATATATTTTTAAAATATGTATAATTATCACTGAACCACAGATTTGTCAAATTTATACTGCTTGAATCATATTTCCTAAATGCTTAGTCAAATGAGACAATCATAAACAATTAGACATATAGGTCTCTCACTACTGATGGAGTATAGAGATCTTATCTACTGGTAAGAAATGGAACCAATTCCATGTCTCCTACAAAAGGGGTTTCTAAAAGGTCTCATTTGAGATTATAAATTATTCATCTAACTGGTTCTGTACCCAGAGATTCTAATGAGTGTGTTTGTGATTAGTCATCTTTCTTTACATATTTTATAATACTATCTAAATGATTCTTATGATTGTACAAGGTTTGACTTTGAATTTTAGAGGACTGCCACCACTTTTATTGTTCTCTTGCAAGATTTTTTGTAGGTTGTTTGTCTCTTGCTTATGAATGTCTTGCAAATTCTGTCCTACAAAGACAAAACAGAATTCATTCATTCAACAAAGTTATTTGAATATCAAAGCATTGTAGTAGGCAATTAGAATTCAAAAAACTTGCTACTCTAGCCCTTTGTTTGAACCCAGTAGGATGTTAAAATTCAAAACATCTTAACAATATGGAGCTTGAATAAGTTATAATTCTTCAATGTAATAATAATTTTTGAGCATCTGCTTAGGAAAAGGGTTCTGTATTAGACACATCAAGTAATGTCACCATGGGTAAGAAGATACCCAGAAATCTAAGGGCTTGCCATAATAATAACAACACACATCTCTGAGAGACATTGGAGGACAAGAGTGCAAAGGAGTGTAATTTAAGGAAAAATATAAGAATGTCACAAGATATTGAGAGATGAGTTCACAACCAAGTTAGATCATCAAGAGAGGCTCCATGGAAAGTAGAACAGTAGTTACCAGAGACTGAGAAGATAAAGAAGGGGGAAGAAGGAGAGGTTGGTCAACAAAGCTATAATGAGATAAAAGAATTCTGTTCTGTTGCATGTCAGGATGGTGATGGTTAGCAGTAAGATATTGTTTATTACAAAATAATTAGAATGAGAGGCTTTAAATTGTTCTCATCACAAAGAAATGACAAGTGCATGTGGCAATAGCCACACTAAATACCCTGATTTCATCATTACAGAACATATATGTATCAACATATCAAATTGTACCCCACAAATTGTGTATAATTACAATGGTTTAATTAAAAATACATTTTAAATATCTGCATGAAGTAAATGACATTTTTGCAGGTAAGGTATGAAGAATAGAAATTTGCCAGATGGAGATGAAAAAGACGATGTCCTAGAATAGAAAAAGAGTTTCAGCAAATATTTTGAGGCTGGAAAGCACTGGGTCTATTTGAGAAACATAGTTCAATTTGCTTTAAGGGTATAGCATAGGAATAGCATGGAATGAGTGGGAGGTCAATGAACCAAGTAGCCAGGTGTTAGATGGATACTGATATCACCAAACGTAGTACAGGGCTAAGGGTAAAGGGAAAAATGCTTTCTAGATGATAAAATATTCAGCAATCAAGAGGGAATGACCTGGAGAATGATGCATCTACATCAGGGTGTTAGGTTATTACATATTTGAAACTGATAGCATGTACTTAAAATTAGTTGGTTTTTTTGAGGGGAGGACAGAAGTGGAAATGAAGGGCTAAAAGAATAACTACCATAGCCCTGAGTACGGAAGACAGATGTATGCAGATTGGTTCAGCACCTGTAGCTCAGTGGTTAGGGCACCAGCCACATACACTGGGCTGGCAGGTTCAAACCTGACCAGGGCCTGGTAAACAACAATGGCAACTACAAAAAAAAAAAATAGCTGGACATTGTGGCGGGCACCTATAGTCCTAGCTACTTGGGAAGCTGAGGCAAGAGAATTGCTTAAGCCCAAGAGTTTGAGGTTGCTCTGAGCTGTGATGCCACAGCACTCTACCAAGGGTGACATAGTGAAACTGTGTCTCAAAAAAAAAAAATGCAAATTATTCTGACATGGTGAAGAGACCAGTAGAGAAAAGGCTGAGAATATTGGATTTATTGAGATGACAAACCATGAGTTCCAGAGAGGCTGTGCAAGAGTTGAGAGTATTGACAAGGCATGGAAGCTTGAGTCAGACCAAGGATCTGCAGATCCAAACTGGGGTATAAGTTCAGTTGATGGCGAGGGAGTAATGAAGTAATAACTGGGAAGGTCAGGGTGGGCTCATTTGGTCCCTGTATGGACTTGGGATACTACTCCAAATGAGATGGAGCCATCAGAGAGTTTTGAACAGAAGATCTTACGCTGGCTATTGATAGGAAAGAACTGTGGCATGGAACAGAGAAAGTATTTAGGAAATTTTTGTAGTAATCCGAAAAGGAGACCATGTGGATTTAGGGCATGGTAACAGAGGTCAGAATAGTGATCACTGGTCAGATTTTGGAAATTTGTAGAAAGTAGAGCCAACAAGATTTTTTGAAGCATTGGATATTGACCATCAGAAAAAGAGAAGTATTAAGCATGCCTTCAAAGTGTTGGTCCTGAGGAACAGAAGGACTGACTTGTTATTGACCCAGATGAGAAATAGGATTTGGGAGATAATATCAGGAATTCAGTCAGGATATTTATGTTTAGGAATTAGATCTCTAATTGGAAATGCTGAATAGACAGTTGGATATAAAGACTATAGATAAAGATTTTAAAGAAGAGACATGGGCAGGAGTCCAAATCTAAGACTGGTGTGCAAGGATAACCAAAGATGAGGAAAAGATGAGCATCTTTTTCTCTCTTTTTTCTTTTTTTGTAGAGACAGAGTCTCACTTTATTGCCCTGGGTAGAGTGCTGGGGCGTCACACTGCTCACAGCAACCTCCAGCTCTTGGGCTTAAGCAATTCTCTTGCCTCAGCCTCCCTAGTAGCTGGGACTACAGGCGCCCGCCACAGCGCCCGGCTATTTTTTTGTTTTGTTTTGCAGTTCGGCCGAGCCCAGGCTTGAACCCGCCACCTTCGGTAGCCACAGGAGCCGCCCAAAACACTCTTTTAACTGTTACTTTGTTTGCAGTTCTTGCAAGTAAGAAGAAGAAAGCATTAACTTTGGTTTTTAAACACTGCCCAACGAGAGATTATTTTCTCTATTTTTGAACTAACAATGTCTCTGGGTCTTAATTTCTTTATCTGTAAAATGGAACATTGATCTCGTAAAATTGCAATGTTAAAATAATAATAATTTTACATGTGTTTAACAAATTTCTGGTTTTTTCAGGCTCCTTACCACCTGTCCCTCTGCCAATTAATCGTTTGCATTTCTTTTATATTAATAGTCCTAAAAAAGAATTTATATAGCTTTCACTTCCTTAAACTCTTTAATCTGTTATTGTTGGCTTTCCATAAAATGACCCTTTACCTCTGCCATTAGATACCTCTTTACTCTTTGATAAGAACCAATTGCCTTAGCGAGAGTAATTTGCTCATTATCTCCTAAACATGGCATATCCATTCCTGCTTAAATCTTTTTTCTCATGCCATTTCTCATACAGAAAATGCCTCCCTCCACTAGCTTATTTTAAGGTTTGCCTTTATGAACACAGCCTTGTCTACTCTGGTGAATTTTGCATTCTTTGAACCCTGTAGCATTTCCTGTCTCAGAGTCATTTGGTACTTGCAATTTCTTTTCTTTCTTTCTTTTTTTTTTTTTTTTGAGACAGTTTTGCTTTGTCACCCAGGCTGAAGTACAGTGACCTCATCATCACTCACTGCTACCTCATACTCCTGGCTCAAGTGATCCTCCTGCCTCTGCCTTGTAAGTAGCTGGGACTATTGGTGCATACCACCATGCCTGGCAACTTTTTTTACTTTTTGTAGAGATGAATTTTTTTTCGTCAAGCTGGTCTTGAGCTCCTGAATTCAAGCAATTCTCCTGCCTCAGCCTCCCAAACTGCCAAGATTACAGGTGTGAGGCCCCACTCCCAGCCCTTATAATTTCTTAAGTTTGTAATGATCTCCTTTTTTATACATGACTTATCTCTATAGCTATGTGAATATGACTAAGAGCATATCTCAGCATTTTTTAAATGCACACGCATCTAATGAAAGTTAAGTAAAATTATCATGCTTTTGTTTTTGCAAAATGTTTAGGAATACTTACTGTATGCCAGTGATAGGCTGTGAGAATATGAAAATGAGTGAACTGATTCTTGTTACTTAGGATAGTGGTCTCTCGGGGCATACAGTTGTTGCATAGATATTTCAGTATAATGTGATAAATGTTTTCAAGGGATGTCATGAGGGAAGCTAAATACTCAAGCTCAGTTTTAAAAGGATGAGTAGGATTAGCCAGGTAAAAAAAAGAAGAGAAGAGTATGGCAGGCAGAGGAATAAAATGAGTAAATGCCTCCATGCAGTGTGTTTGAAAAACACTTAAAAAAGGTTATGTTAGGAACGATAGAGAGTTTGGTTGATGTAAATATGATCAGGTCAGACTGGCAGTTAGTTTGGGTCATGTGCATTAAAGAGATTTTGGTTGGTTCCTATCTCATTCTGCATTTCCTTTGGGAGTCTTAAGTTTTTCAGTGAACCTAAGTCATTAAGGGAATAATTTATACTTGAATGGGTGTTGTACACATTCCTGCTGGAATAGAGAGAGACATAAGAGAAAGATTTATGTAATAATACCTACTATATTTCCTTTGAGATACATAGAGATTCCTCTCCCTACTTTTGTAAGTAGCTTCATATTATATGAAAATTAGCTATTTGACGCATTACTAAATTATATTGGAGATGATGAACATTTTAATAAATATAGTTGTAGTCCTGTCATATCTGCACTTTCACTTTCTGTGGTTGACTGTGGTAAGAAAATGCTTAAGTACAGTATGATAAGATACATATGACACCTGGCTACTTTTTCTATTTTTAGTGGAGAGGAGGGTCTTGTTTTTGGTCAGGCTGGTCTCTAACTTTAGTAAGCGCAAGCAGTCCACCCATCTCAGCCTCTTAAAGTGCTGGGATTATAGGCATGAGGCACCACACTGGCCAAGTTTATTATATTAAGTAAGTGCTGTATTGATGCCTTAATATCCTTAATCTGTTTCCTAAAAGCGTATAGGTTCACAGACCACAGGTATTGAGTACTTTCTCTTTCTTTCCTCTTGCCAAAAGGCATAGTATTTCAGTGCTATGTTATTTGAGATACAATATATTATAATCTGTTTGTTTTACTAATATGTCTTTGTTTTTTGTTTGCTTTGTTTTTGTTTTTTTAAGACATAGAGTCTCAAATTGTCACCCTTGACAACTTGATGCCATGGCATCATCTTGGCTCACAACAACCTCTAACTCTTGGGTTAAGTGATCCTCTTGTTCAGTTTTCTATTTTTAGTAGAGATGGGGGTCTCATTGTTGTTCAGCTGGTTTTGAACTCATGAGCTCAAGCAGTCCACCCTCCTCACCTTTCCAGAATGCTAGGATTACAGGCATAAGCCACCACACCTGGTCATACTAATATTTCTTTGAGAGGTCATGAATTATTATTTAGTTTTCTATCAGGTGATCTGCTAACCAAATTTTCTTTGAGATACTATATAATGAAATAATTGGTAGTGAGATAATCAGAGCAAAATGCAACTAGAAGATGGTGTTCATGAAAAAACATGAGTTAAAAACTGCTTATTTGATAATTAATTTTTTTAATTTTTAAGCTTTTTTTTTTGCTTTTTTTTTTTTTTTTTTTCCTTTTTTAGAGACAGAGGTTTCACTTTATCACATGAGTGGAGTGTGGTAGCACCATCATAGCTTGCTGTAATCTCTAACTCCTGGTCTCAGGTGATCTCCTTCCTTAGTCTCCCACTTCGCTAGGTCTATAAGTACATGCCACTATGTCTGGCTAATTCTTTTTTAAATTTTTTGTAGAGATGAGATCTTGCTATGTTACTCAGGCTGGTCTCGGACTACTGGCCTCAGGTCATCCTCCTGCCTTGGCTTCCCAAAGTACTGGGATTATAGGCATGAGTTACCGTTCCTGGCCAATTTTTTTTATTACTAGTGAAAAAAAGTTTAAAAGCATAGTGATAGGAGAACCACCACAAGATAAATTTGACCTTTTTTTTTTTTAAGGCAGAGTCTCGCTCTGTTGCCCCAGGTAGAGTACCCAGGCTCATAACTCATGGCAACCTCAGACTCTTGGGGTCAAGCAATCCCTTTCCTCAGCCTCCGGAGTAGCTGGGACTATAGGCACCTGCCACAATGCCTGGCTAGTTTTTCTGTTTTTCTATTTTAGTTTTTATTTTTTTGAGACAGAGTCTTACCCTCTTGTCCTGGGTAGAGTGCTATGTCATCACAGCTCACAGCAACCTCAAACTCTTGGGCTAAAGCGATCCTCTTGCCTCAGCCTCCCAAGTAGCTGGGACTACAGGCCCACCACAATGCCCAGCTAGTTTTTCTATTTTTAAGAGAGACACGGTCTCACTCTTGCTCAGGCTGGTCTTGAACTCCTGAGCTCAAGTGATCCACCTGCCTCAACCTCCCAGAGTGCTGGTATTATAGGTGTGAGCCACTGAGCCTGATCGATAAATTTGATAATTAAGGAGTGTTGTAAGACATTTGCAGAGACATATCCATGTATACACAGCTTATGTAATATATTTTAAGGTGAAATTTTTCTACTTTTCGTATCTGATTCTATAGAATCATATTTTCTTGAATTCTATTTAAATAACCAAAATGACAGTTTTTGTTTTTGTTTCTTGAGACAGAGTCTAAAGTTGTCACCCTTGAGACACCTTTGTTATTTGTTTGCCTGGAATTGTTAGTTTTGTTTTCTGATTAAAAAAGGCTAGAATAGTGGTGTCCCTAGCTCATTGGGTAGGGCGCCGGCCACATACACCAAGGCTGGTGAACCCAGGCCAGCTAAAACAATGACATCTGCAACAACAACAACAAAAATAGCTTGGTGTTGTGGTGGGCACCTGTAGTCCCAGCTACTTGGGAGGCTGAGGCAAGACAATTGCTTAGCCCAGGAGTTTGAGGTTGCTGTGAGCTGTGACACCACGGCACTATCTACCAAGGGCGACAAAGTGAGACTCTGTCTCAAAAAAAAAAAAAGGCTAGAACATTTTAAGAAGCATAACTCAAATGATAAGCATATTGGTCATATAAAAGAATAGGGGGAAAAGGTAGCAGATTAATTGCTTTCTAATTTAAAAAAAATTGTTAATTTGACTCTAAACTCATACACGGGTCTTTTTGGCAGCATGGCAAAGTAGGTTGAATATGCAAGGCCTTTGGATTAAGGATGGGCTAATTTGGATTTAAGTTGTTCTGGTTGTGTACTAGTAATAGTAATATGACCTTGAATCCCTCTAGTTTTAGTTTTGCTAACTGCAAAATGACAATGGGAGAATTATATGAGAAGATGTATATAATGGTCCCTTGCTATCCATGGGAGATTTGTTCTAGACCCATGGAAAGCAAGATCTACAGATGCTCAAGTCCCTTATATAAATTAAAATTTGCTTATAACCTGTACACATCTTGTCCTATACTTTTTTTTTCTTTTTCTTTTTTTTGAGACAGAGCCTCAAGCTATCACCCTGGATAGAGAGCTGTGGCATCACAGCTCACAGCAACCTCCAATTCCTGAGCTCAAGCGAGTCTTTTGCCTCCGCCTCCCAAGTAACTGGAACTACAGGCGCCCGCCACAACACCCGGCCATTTTTTGGTTGCAGCCGTCATTGTTGTTTGGCGGGCCCGGGCTGGATTCGAACCTGTCAGCTCAGGTGTACATGGCTGGTGCCTTAGCCCATTGAGCCACAGACGCTGAGCCTTGTCCTATACTTTAAATCATCTCTGAATCACTTATGATACCTAATACAATACAAATGCTACGTAAATAGTCAATTTCCTGTGTTGTTTTTTTATTTGTATTTATTTTATTTTATTTTTTTTTGAGAAACAGAGTTTCACTTTATTGATCTTGGTAGAGTGCCGTGGCATCACACAGCTCACAGCAACCTCTAACTCCTGGGCTTAGGTGATTCTCTTGCCTCAGCCTCACAAGTAGCTGGGACTACAGGCACCTGCCACAATGCCCGGCTATTTTTCTGTTTTGCAGTTTGGCCAAGGCCAGGTTTGAACTCGCCACCTTCGGTATATGGGGCCAGCACCCTACTCCATGAGCCACAGGCGCTGCTCCTATTTGTATTATTTTTTATTTTTATTTTTTCTGAGTGTTTTTGATCCACAGTTAAATTCATAGATGCAGATCCTGTAGACACAGAGGGCCATCTGTATTTTATTTCATTATTATGATTTTTTTTTTTTTTTTTTTTTTGAGATAAGAGTCTCACTATGCCGTGGTGTCAGAGCTCACAGCAATCTCAAACTCTTGGGCTTAAGCAATTCTCTTGCCTCAGCCTCCCAAGTAGCAGGGACTATAGGCGCCTGCCATAACGCCCAGCTATTTTGTTGTTGTACTTGTCATTGTTGGTTGGCAGGCCCCAGGCGGGATTTAAACCTGCCAGCCCCAGTGTATATGGCTGGCACCCTAGCCTTTGAGCTACAGGCACTGAGCCTGTATTTCATATTATACCACAATAACCCCCAACTTGTCTGCTTTTTTAATCTGTTGCCATCACTGTTTCTTTATACTTGAAATAACTTAGTCTTTCCACTGTTTTTGGCAGTTGGTGTGAAGTTACAATTGATAGCAGCTCTCGGCTTGGCACCTGTGGCTCAACGGGCTAAGGTGCCAGCCACGTACACCTGACCTGGCAGGTTCGAATCCAGCCTGGGCCCGCCAAACAACAATGATGGCTGCAACCAAAAAATAGCCAGGTGTTGTGGCAGGCGCCTGTAGTCCCAGCTACTTGGGAGGCGGAGGCAGGAGACTCGCTTGAGCCCAGGAATTGGAGGTTGCTGTGAGCTGTGATGTGACAGCACTCTATCCAGGGTGACGGCTTGAGGCTCTGTCTCATAAAAAAAAAAATTGATAGCAGCTCTTAAAAATGTATCCCCAGGAGGGTGGCACCTGTGGCTTAAAGGAGTGGGGCGCTGGCCCCATATACCAGAGGTGGTAGGTTCAAACCCAGCCCCACCAAAAACTGCAAAAAAAAAAAAGGATCACCAAGAGTAATTCTCTCTCCTTTTAATGCTAACAGGCGTTTAAAGGATTGCCTTGTTTGGGGGTTGCGTTTGGGAGAGGTAGGCACTGGCCTTATAGGTATGCCCTTTAATATAAATCTTTGAGAAATTTTATAGGAGAATTCTCAGTTAACCCACTTAATTTTAAATTCTTTTGGCATATTATGTTATGATTTTATAAATAATGTTCTTAGGAATCATTTTGACCTATTGTTTGAAAGGCTTCTTGATAATTATGTTCTTAGACCTGCCTTACGGGTCCAGGTTAGCTTCTGACATATAATCTGGCAGATACTGATACAAAACCTTTTTGTTTTTTCACTCCTTACATTGAGGCTTACATAGAGTAGCAGTGAGGAATGGTAACTTTATAGAGAGGCTATTTCCTTGTTCTTCTAATATGATTAATAATAGTAATAACCAATACATTATGTTATGCCAGATGCTGTTCCAAATGTTGCATGTTTATTAACGCTTTGAATCCTCACAGCAGTCCTATGAGTTATATACTGCTTTTGCTGTGTTTTACAGATAGACAGACAGGCATAGTTAAGTAGCAGAGCCAGGTTTTTGTTTATTTATAGAAAATATCGTATAATATACATACTTTATGTAATCTGAACCAACCTTTCTTATTAATCTCAATTTTCCCAATGCACTTGTTTTTTGTGAATAATAAGGGGGAAAAGACAGGGTAGTTTTGTCAGAAAGTTTACTGAAGGGAGCTAAAAGGGAAAGTTGCTTTTCTTTTATATTTGAAATAAAGTCATTTAGACTACTTTGAATTCTCTTACTGACTAGTTGACCTGCTCCTTCATTATAGCTGTTCTCTCTACAGTTTCTACTTTTAGTATCTCTACTTGGATATAATCTATTTCTTAGGACCCTTGGGAATATCGAGAACCAGAACCAGCTATCATGAGGGAAAATAATTCTAACCCACCAGGGCTAATAGTACATGTAGAGAATGACTTGTCAGTTTTTGTGAGTAATGTAAGTATAGAAGATTGGGGGTCCATTTTTCTCTTTGACGTGGTAGAGTTATTACACAGATGTGAGGTATCAGCCTCTGACAGACACTAAGGATTATAATTTTGCAGGTGTGAAATTTAAATCTTGGGCAGCTCCTGTGGCTCAGCGAGTAGGGCGCCGGCCCCATATACCGAAGGTGGCAGGTTCAAGCCTGGCCTCGGCTGAACTGCAAAACAAACAAACAAAAAATAGCTGGGCGCTGTGGCGGGCGCCTATAGTCCCAGCTACTTGGGAGGCTGAGGCAAGAGAATCGCTTAAGCCCAAGAGCTGGAGGTTGCTGTGAGCAGTGTGACGCCATGGCACTCTACCCAGGGCAATAAAATGAGACTCTGTCTCTACAAAAAAAAAAAAAAAAAGATGATACCGTGTAACCTTATATAAATCATTTAACCTAAGATATCACTTTCTTTATTACTATTATAAAAGAGCTGAAATATATCTCTAGCTTATTTTCCAGCTATACTCTCCACAATTGTATAATGATGCTTACCACCACAGTTTTTCTCCTTCTCTTCTCCTTCAGGGATGATCTTCTCATTCATGTTTTCAAACTCAACCTTTGACCTGGCACTTGTCATGATCGGATCCACTATACACCCCATTTTGCTTACATTCTCCCACAATATTCTTTGGGGCCTCTCCTTAGTAATGATCTTCAGGTGAAATTTAGCAACACAGAAATGCCACATGGTCAACCGTTAATTGTGAAAAACAAAACTTACCAAATAATACAGGAATGAGAGGTTGGTTGCAGCTGCACTTTTCACTCTACTGTCCTTTTTTTCAAACATTTTTAAGGTCTCTACAGCCTAGAAATAGAGTATCTGAAGGTTATTACCATTGTAACATGACGGTACTCCAGCTTATGGTTGGAGAAAAGATGAGTGTAAATGAAGCATAAGACAAGGGAAATGCACAAGAGGGGTGGATTAGTATGTTCAAGAAAATAGATGAAAAAAGGAAAATTTCACTGAAGAATTAGAATTTCTAAAAAAGAAAAAACAAATTCTGGAACTAAAAACATAACAACTAAAATTAAAGACATAGATGGGTGTATGGCAGATCAGACATAGTTGAAAAGAGGATTGGTGACTGGAAGAAAGGTTAGTAGTAAATACTGAACCTTAGGAGTCATGTGATGCAATTTAGCATTTATCCTACACAATGGGGTAGAGAGTGGGGCCTGAAAGGTTTTTCCCAAGAGACACAATCAAATTTACCTTTTGCAAAATAATTTTGAGATTTCTGTTTCCGGCCTTAATAGTTTATAGAAGGCCATTTTCTCAAGAAAACTACTAGAGAAGTTATATAAAATAATAATATTTCTTGAAGGCACTGGAGAGCTGCCAAAGAAATCAGGACTTGAAAACCAAGATGCCAGAAAATATTTAGACTAAATAAAGCACAGCAAAAGAAAAGGCTTAAAATATGTTCTTAGAAAAGAACATAAGAGACATAGAACACAGTGAAAGGGTCTAATATAAATGTAATTGGAATTCCAGAATAAGAAGAAAGACAATGGCTAAGAATTTCCCAAAAACCAATAACCAAAAATAATTTTGGTAATATTACAAAAAATTATCTGAAGTATCAGGATGATGCAAAAGTAACTATGGTTTTGTACTAAAGGATTTTAAATCACTGTAACTAGGTTCAAATACATTTTTACTCATCAGAACAGGAACCATTACAATCAACACATTATTGCCAAGGAGAAGTAAATTTGTTTCTTTCTGTAGTATAAATGCATGCTTCTGGATTCAATCAATTATTCGAAAGCATTTTTTGCATCCTAATGGTTGTTTTCCCTGCAAAATGTTGTCAAGATGCTTGAAGAAGTGGTAGTTGGTTGGTGAGAGGGCAGGTGAATATGGCAGATGAGACAAAACTTTGTAGCCCAATTCCTTCAACTTTTGAAGCATTGGCTGTGGAATGCGCAGTTGGGCATTATTATGGAGAACTGGGCCCTTTCTGTTGACCAATGCTGGCTATAGGCAATGCAGTTTTGGATGCATCTCATGGATTTGCTGAGCGTACTTCTCAGATGTAATTGTTTCACCAGGATTCAGAAAGATGTAGTGGATCAGATCAACAGCAGACCACCAACAGTGACCATGACATTTTTCTGGTGCAAGTTTGGCTTTGGGAAGTGCTTTGGAGGTTCATGTCTATCCAGTCACTAAGTTGGTCATTGCTACTTATTGTATGAAATCTACTTTTTGTCACAAGTCACAATTTGAATAAGAAATGGTTCACTGTTGTTGCACAGAATAGAAAATCATACCTGAAAACAACCATTGTTCTGATTCAGCTCATGAGACACCCACTTATCGAGCTTTTTTGCCTTAATAATCTGCATCAAATGCTGAACAACTCGACTGTTCTTTGACAACTTCCTATGTAGTTGTCAGATCAGCTTCACTGACTGCTCTATTGGTCACTGTCAACTTCAGATGGCTAGTCACTATTCTCCTCATTTTCAAGGCTCTCATCTCCTTTGCAAAACTGCTTAAACCACCACTGCGCTGTGCAGTCGTTAGCAGTTTCTGGGCTAAATGTATTGCTGATTTTGCAAGTTGTCTGAGCTGCTTTATGACCCATTTTGAACTCAAATAAGAAAAATGCTCAAATTTGCTTTTTGTCCAACATCATTTCCATAGTCCAAAATAAATATGAAATAAATAGTAAGTAGTACGTCATTAGCAAAAAAACATAAAATGAGAAATGTGCATTAAAATGACATATAACATAACTACATTTATTTAAGAATGTATTCCAATATCAAATGGCAAATTTCACCAATGCAAAAACTTCAGTCACTTTTGCACCAACCGAACAGATCCAAATATAATTACATTTTCAAGTCATGAAAAATGAAAAGTACATTTTCTATCACCTGGAAGGTCAGATAATCCTAATCAAACAAGATGATTTGTGGAATGGTAAGATAACCTTGCATGAAGGGCGAATGAGTACTCAACCTGGAAATGACTTCAGAATATCAAAAAGGAAGAGAAATGGCTTTTTCTTAGTTCTTTCTTTTAAAAGACAATTACTAAATAAAAGATGTTCAGCCTTTCGGTGCCTCCTGCTCCTGGACAGTAGTAGTGTCCAAGCAAAAGCCCTGTTTTAGCTTTTACAACTGTCATCAGCTAAAGTTACCGCAAATACCTGGCAAAGTTTGAGATGTGTGCCATATAGGGTTTAACCTCAAATAAAGTACATCAAATGGTAACAGTAAGTATGTTGACTCAATTTCTTTGTAGGATAAAGGATTTTAAAATAACAGATACAGATCCCAGGGTTATGATATAAATAAATCATTTATTTTACTTTATTACATAATAAAGTACCAAGCAGTTATTTATTTTATTATTTTTATTTTTTGTTGTTGAGACAGAGTCCCACCCTAGGCCCCTGAGCAGAGTGCAATGGCATCATAGCTCACTGCAACCTCAGACTTGGGCTGTGGGCATCCCTCTGCCTCAGCCTCTGGTAGCGATTAAAGGCACTTGCCTCAGCGCCTGGCTGGGTTTTTCCATTTTTTTCATGAGTCGGGGTTTCACTCTCACTCAGGCGAATCTTGAACTCCTCAGCTCAAGCAATTCTCCCTCCTCAGCCTCCCACAGTGCTGGGATTACAGGTGCGAGCCACTGCACCCAGCAAGCAGTTATTCTTTTAAATGGGTTTTGTTACTTTAAAGAAAATTGCTGGAATTTTCTAGGCCAGTAATTTATAATTCCACAAAGTAAAAAATTGGAAAATAAAAACCTAAATATGCTGGGTGCGGTAGCTGACACCTGTAATCCTACCACTCTAGGAGAATGAGGCGGGTGGAGTGCCTGAGCTCAGGAGTTCGAGACCACCCCGAGAAAGAGCGAGATCCCATCTCTGAAAATAGTTAGGCATTGTGGTGGGTGCCTGTAGTCCCAGTTAGTTGGGAGGCTGAGGCAAGAGGATCACTTAAGTCCAAGAGTTTGAGGCTGCAGTGAAGTAGGACTCTATGGTACTCTACCAAGGGAGACAAAGTGAGACTCTGTCAAAAAAAAAAGAAAAGAAAAGAAAAGAAAAAAGAAAGGAAAGAAGAAAGAAAAAGAAAAACTTTAAACATCACATCCTCACTTTTGAGATTCTATTTCTCATTTACTTCTTTGGAAAGATTTATTATAAAACTGCCAAGAAGTTCCTTAAACTCACCTCGAAAATTACTGCTGCTCATAATGCTCATCCTGTAGAAACTTAACTCACTGATCCTTTACACAACCTCCACAGCTATTAATGTAAAAGCACTGCTGTTTTGAACCTCTTGAGTTTCATAAGCTGCATTTCACATTGAATAAGAATTGCCATGTTTTAGTCCTCACTTTTAGATCAGATTGTGTCACAATAAATGTATGTGCTACTTCAAAAAGGCACTTGAATAGGTATCTCAGATATTCATTAAACTCTCTAAAGTGTACAGGGAAAGAAAGCTGTTCCCTAATGTTTATGACATCCATAAAACAGATTACAAAAAGAAAGCTAATAAACAACAAATTTTTAAATAAAAGGAATACTGGTTTATATCATTCCTTTTAGAGCAGCCCTTTATATTACAGTCAAAGAAATGTGTTGAATTTTTAAATTTTGATATTTATTGCTTTGCAGCTCATTAATAACACTTTAAGGCTACATTATTCACCAAATCTATTTTCACCCAAAATAGTTACTATGACTCCAAATAACATGTAGAAAGCAATACAATCCAAAGTTATTACTTAAAAGGATTAACAAAGATATTTAGAACTTAAAACTTCCACTTTTCCCATCTTGCAAGATGGGGGGTGAAAAAGTTGAGAAGCCGTTTCCCAAAGAGAAGAAGCCTGTTAATAAAGAGAAGAGGCCTAAGGCCAAGAAGGGGAATCCCCACCGCAGCCAAATCCTGTTCTGGTCAGAGGAATAGGCAGATATTCCCCATCTGCCATGTATTCGAAAAAGGCGATGTATAAGAGGAAATACACAGCAGCTAAATCCAAGATTGAAAAGAAAAAGAAGACGAAGGTCCTTGACACTGTTACAAAACCAGTTGGTGGGGACAAGAATGGTGGTACTTGGGTGGTTAAACTTTGCAAAATGCCTAGATACTACCCCACCGAAGACGTGTCTCTAAAGCTATTGAGCCATGGCAAACATTTAGTCAGCATGTGAGAAAACTGCGATCTAGCACCACACCCGGGACCATTTTGATTATCCTCACTGGACGCCACAGAGGCAAGAGAGTGGTTTTCCTAAAGCAACTGAGCAGTGGCTTGCACTTGAGACAGGTACTTTGTTCCTCAATGGAGTTCCTCTACAAAGGACACACCAGAAATTTATCATCTCCACCACCACAAAAATTGACATCAGTAATGTTAAAATCCCAAGCACCTTACTGAAGCTTATTTCAAGAAGCAGCAGCTCCGGAAGCCCAAACATCAGGAAGGTGAGATCTTCACCACAGAAAAAGAGAAATACAAGATAACAGAACAGCGCAAGTTGATCAAAAAGCTGTGGACTCGCAAATTTTACCGAAAATCAAGACTCCAGGGCTACCTGCCATGCGTATTTGCCCTGCCAAATGGAGCTTACCGTCATAAAATGGTGTTTTAAATTTCTTAAAAAGAACCTAATTAAATGACTAATTAAAAAAAAAAAACTTCCATTTAAAAACATTTGTCAGGGTAAAGACATTTCATATTGTAAGTTTCTAAACTATGAGCTATTCTAAAGAGCTATATTATTATTCTATTAAAACGAACATTCTCAGGTTTTTGGCTAAGAAATGTTTTGAAATAGACTATTTTCACAACTGTTTTTTGAATGTCCATGAATGTATATCCAATAATTGTTTTTAGAAGTAAAGCTTTATAAATTAATTCATTTATAAATGAAACTGATAAAAGTGCACAAATGATGAGAATAAACATTGAACTTTACTTTGGACTTTCTTTCCCCCTAAAAGCAATTAGAAAAATGTCTGTTTTGGTTTCTTTTCCAGGTGATGGCTCCCTCCTAGCTTCAGCATTCCACTTTATCTGTTTCTATTCTATCACTGGCCTTCAGACCATGTACTTCATTCATCTTCCCTGGCTTTCTAGCACAATTTGTTTTCCTATTACAAGAGTGGCCACAAACACACAATTATCATAAAAATCATATCCTATGATTTTAGTAGTTTTTCTTTTAAAAAGTATTTATGGAGCTAACTCTGGAACTATACCCTTATAGGAAAAGACAAAACTTTTTCTCTTTTACTTTGAATGGTAAATAAAATAGTCTTCATCAAATGATCACTTTGACATATGTCAACCCAATCTTTTTTTTAACCTAACAGTGTTCCTTTCAAACTAAGATTATATTACACCCACCTCATCATACTTACAATATGCAAACAAAAGAAACAAACTGAAAGCAGCAATGTTGAAAGAAAGCAGAGATGATATTTTAAAAATATTGATAAACTAATTGATACTAAAAACTTAAAAATACAAATGGAACAAAAGACATTCTGAACGGGGTGGCGCCTGTGGCTCAGCAAGTAGGGCGCCGACCCCATATTCCAAGGGCTGTGGGTTCAAACCCGGCCCCGGCCGAACTGCATCAAAAATTAGCCGGGCACTGTGGCGGGCGCCTGTAGTCCCAGCTACCTGGGAGGCTGAGGCAAGAGAATCGCTTAAGCCCAAGAGCTGGAGGTTGCTGTGAGCTGTGACTCCACAGCACTTTACCGAGGGCGATAGAGTTAGACTCTGTCACCACCAAAAAAAAAAAAAAAAAAAAAGATATTCTGAATGAAAAAACTAAGAAAGGAGCAGACAGTAAGATCTGAGTTAAACAAATTTTAATGTGAAAAAATTAATAATGTTTATTTCTTAATGGACATAGTTTCACAACATTAAACTGTGGCAATGCATTGCTCGTTGCATCTAAAAAGGTCATTGAAAAATAAAGCGTCAAGAGAAAAGTGGCAACATGCTTTTTTTTTTCCCAACCCATTCTGCCTTCTATAACAGTATATCTCACACACACACACACACAATTTTTTTTTGGTCAGGTATCACGTCAGCAAGGTAATAAACACCAATTTGTCTCACTTCACTTCCACTGAAAGGCATGACAACAACATTAGAGAGTTATCAGGGGCAAGGATGTGATGATAAATGAAAAGATATTAGCAGAAAGACACTTTGAAGAGTGTTTTTCAATTGTTTGGTAAACACTAAAAAGTTAAGCCAAGTAGATTAATATATGAAACAGGACCATTCCATGGTATAGCATTATATTAATCATAAAATTATTTCATGATGCTGCAATTGCTTTTTCCTATTCTCATATTCTTTGAGTAGATGGGGTTCTCCCCACTCCCTTGGTTAGTTCTTTCTGTTTTCTCCCAGATGAGAGAAAGATCGTTAGATAGGAAGAGAAACTGAAAGCACAGGCTTGGGACAAGATGTTGGAAATATGTGGTGGCTTTCTCCAGCCCTTGCTCTCTGGGTCTAACCTGGAAGAACTGAGCTGAAACATGTGACATTAACCACTAGTGTTATAGCCAAGGACATCAAGTTTCATTGTGTTCACTTTCTTTTGCTGCTCCCTCATTTTCTTACAGCTCTCTAAGCCTCCTGATCTTGTATCATCTCTGTGGCACTACTAAAAGGGAGTGCCCTCCACCTGCACCCAAAGCAGCAAGTAGCAAGGCCAGTGAGACAGACATCCACAGGGTTAAAAAACCATGTCAGGCAAAGATAACCTCTTATTTCCAATGACACGTCAATGAGGAAACACATACAAGGTCTGACAATTAAGTTTGTAAACTCATCCTAGACAAAAGAGTGCTACAAACATCATTGCTGAATGTTGTAACCGTCAAATTACTCCCCTTGGGAAGAAATGAACCTTGTCTATCCTTCGAAGCAAATGTGTAACTTTTTCTGGATTGGCCAGCACGGCTATCATCAAAATATTTTCCTTTCGGGGCGGCTCCTGTGGTTCAGTGAGTAGGGCACCCGACCCATATACTGAGGGTTCAAACCTGACCTGGCCAAACTGCAACAGCAAAAAAAAAAAAAAAAAGCTGGGCATTGTGGTAGGCACCTGTAGTCCCAGCTACTCGGGAGGCTGAAGCAAGAGAATCGCTTAAGCCCAAGAGCTGGAGGTTGCTGTGAACTGTGACACTGTGTCACAGAGGGAGACAGAGTGAGACTCTGTCTCTAAAAAAAAAAAAAAAAAAATAGGCTTGGTGCCTTTAGCTCAAGAGGCTAAGGCGCCAGACACATACATTAGAGCTGAGGGTTCGAATCCAGACTGGGTCTGCCAAACAACAATGATAACTACAACCAAGAAATAGCCAGGCACTGTGGCGGGCGCCTGTGGTCCCAGCTACTTGGGAGGCTGAGGAAGGAGAATCGCTTAAGCCCAAGAGTTTGAGGTTGCTGTGAGCTGTGATGCCATAGCACTCTACCCAGGGCGACAGCTTGAGGCTCCTTTCAATATTTCTTTTCTCTTTTGGTAAAGCAAAAAAGTCATTAGGGGACAGATCAGGTGAGTAGGGAGAGTATTCCAACACACTTGTTTGTTTGTTGGCTAAAAGTTCCCTCACAGACAGTGCTACATGAGCTGGTGCACTGTCATGATGTAAGAGCCATGAGTTGTTGGCAAAATGTTCAGGTAATTTTCATTTAACTTTTTCACATAGCTTTTCAGTACTTCCAAATAGTAAACCTCTTAAATGTTTGTCTAGTTGATATAAATTCAAAATGAACAATCTCTCTTTTATCAAAAAAGGTTAGCAGCAACATCATTTTGACTCTTGATTTGTATTGACCGAAATTGGAAATTGTTTGGTTGTGGAGAATTGACTGACTTCCATTGTGGACTTTGATGCTTTTTTTCAGGGTCATAATGGTACACTCATGTTTCATCATAGACAAAAACATCATCTTTACCTCTTCCAAAAGGTCTTGGCAAACTGACTCTTCTTTGCTTTTGTTCACTGATGAGCTCCTTTGGAATCACTTTCAAAGACTTTTCTCATGCCAAGATTTTCAGTTAAGATTTTCTTGTTTTTCTATAGATCTTTACTTGGTCTGCTATGCTTCTCATAGTCAGCTAATGATTCTGACACACAATTCAATGAATTTTTCCAAAGTTTTCATCAATATTGCTCATTACCAGCCACCTTGACCTCTCTTTATCAGTGATGCTTTCTCTTCCCTCAGAATTTAGACAGAATACTATTGTCTTCTTCTCCATGACATTATCCCCATAAACTTGGACTAACAGGTCCCTGATTTCACTTCCACTCTTACTGAGTTTTGACAAGAAATTTAATGTTTGTTCATTGCTCTACTTTAAGCTCTAGCATTCTGGTAGCAGCATACAAAAACATGCAACAACAATAATGAACACCATTTAGCAAGATACCACCAAATATCTACATGAACACAGCTATGAGAAACTGATATACCAAGGTTATGAAACCTTACCAAGTTATTTGTATAGGGCTGCCAATATAAGGGCATGGTGTTTGCAACCTTAATTGTCAGATCTTGAAAACAGACAACAGGAAAGGGGCTTGGTGAGGACAGCAGGATGGTAACACAGCAGGATGGGAACACATGAGGCTACCCTTCCAGCTCCTCTCCTTCCTTGTTCTCCATGCATAATAATCCTAATGCTTACTGCTTTGGGGAATAGTTTGAAAACCTGGAAACTTAATTTCCAGAGTAAAATATGGTTTGGTAATTTAGCAACCATGATATATAAAGAAAGCATTTACATTATAAGAAATAGAACAAACACATAAAAATCAATAAAAGTTTAAAACTATGTTAATGGAAATTATGTTAAAATAAAAATAATATTATCCAACTTTAGAATAATCACAGGAAACATTATTCTAGAAAGCATTTCCCTATTTTTATTGCTTTTCTCTATTAAGACATAAAACTCCATCTAAAAGTTTTTAAAAACTTACTTGGTTAAAGTCCTTTTGTCTCAAGTATGTAATTGCTTTATTTATTTCCAGATCATTGGCTAGCTCTACATATTGAGAAGCTTTCACTACTTCTACGCACCTATAAAAGAAAGAATAAAAAGGTTATTTGATTATGTTTTCATTATGTTATATTCATGATATTGGTCTTTTTAAATATTACGTTTCAATGGTTTTTTTTTAGAGAAAGAGTCTGACTTATCACCCTAGGTAGTGTGCTGTGGTGTCACAGCTCACAGCAACCTCAAACTCTTGTGCTTAAGTGATTCTCCTACTCACCCTCCCAAATAGCTATGACTACAGGCACCCGCCACAATGCCCGACTATTTTTAAAGGTTTTTTAAAAGGGTCCTGCTCTATAAGGTTAAGTACATGGTTTCTTCTAAGACAGACTTTAAGTTATTGAAGTCTTCAGTTCTAAACTAATTTCCTTATCCAACTTCTTAGCAGCCTACTGTCAGTTCTAATTATTTATAGTATTTTAAATAAAAATTGGGTTGATATATACATTCTCATTATTTATTTATTTATTTATGTATTTTTTTGCAGTTTTTTTGGCCAGGGTTGGGTTTGAACCCACCACCTCCGGCATATGGGGCCAGTGCCCTACTCCTTTGAGCCACAGGCATTGCCCACTCTCATTTTTTAATATACTAAAAAAATTTCATTTTGTGACAGGTGACATTATTTCTGTATTTTTTCACCTCTTAAATGTTCTAATGGAAGAAAAATTCTATAGAAGTTATATAAGACATTTAATTCTTTGTGTCCCAGTAGATATGTTTATCAAAGGACAGAACATTTACTTTTTACTATATGTCAGGAATTATGCTAATTGCTTTATAAGCACATTGAATTTTCACAAACTGCCACAAAGCACTGAGCCAGAAGCTCTGACACTAAATGTGTATTTCTTTCTTTCTTTTTTTTTTTTTTTGAGACAGAGTCTCACTTTGTCGCCCTCAGTAGAGTGTTGTGGCGTCAAAGCTCACAGCAACCTCTGGCCCTTGGGCTTAGGCGATTGATTCTCTTGTCTCAGCCTCCCAAGTAGCTGGGACTACAGGCGCCCGCCACAACACTCAGCTATTTTTTGTTGCAGTTTGGCCGGGGCTGGGTTTGAACCCACCACCCGCACTATATGGGGCCAGCGCCCTACTCACTGAGGCATAGGCACTGCCCTAAATGTGTATTTCTTATGATGACAAAGGTTTAGACAAGACCATCAAGGTAAGTAGAGAACTTGGGGAAGTGAAAAGAATAGAGGACTGACAGAGTCAGGGGAACAAAGGCTTTTCTGTGGCCAGAAGAGAAGGAGGACATGATGTAGTCTGACAGGCAATGGCAAAACAAGTGGAAGAGGATGGTATCCTAGAAAGAGAGGGAAAGGAGCATTTCAATAAGAAAAGAACTGTGAAGAAGTCAAATGCCTCAAAGGCAAACGCATTATACTTTCCTTCCTATACTTCTCAACTGGGGTTCCGTCTAGAGAATTAAGCCTAACAGAACATTATTTGAGTTCCTATCTCTTAGATGTCCTAAAAACAGCACTTAGCCCCTAGTATTGTATACCACAGGGTGCCTTAGCACTTTAAAGCTTAATTATCTGAAACCTATGAGAAGGGTTACCAACAGTTGGACTTATTTTTTATTTTTTTGTGAGACTCTGTCTCACTTTATCGCACCGGTAGAGTGCTATGGTGTCCACAGCTCACAGCAACCTCCAATTCGTGGGCTTAGGTGATTCTCTTGCCTCAGTCTCCTGAGTAGCTGGGACTATAGGCACCCGCCACAACACCAGGCTAGTTTTTTGCTTTTCGCAGTTTGGCCCAAGGATGGGTTTGAACTTGCTACTTTCAGTAAATGGGGCTGGTGCCCTACTTGTGGACTTTTGAGAACACTCCTCTCTCTACTTCAAACATCCTCTCCTGCCCTGTCTTTTAATCTTTGCTAATCCTTCAAGTGTTAACCCAAATATCACCTAATCTGAGAAACCTTTCATGTTACCATGACATCTGTCTACATTAGTTACTCCCCCTAAGCAATCCTGTAGCATCCTACAAAGCATAACTTAATATGTTACTATAAAACATTGCTTTGATACTGCTAATATAATTATTTTTCTACTTAGCTCAACTGTAAACTTCTTTTTTGTTGTTGTTGTTGTTGAGGTTGACAGGGGTGGGCTTGAACCCGCCACCCTTGGTATATGGGGCCGGTGCCCTACTCACTGAGCCATAGGTGCCACCCAACTGTAAACTTCTTGAAGGCACAAATGTTTTTATTTGTATATGGCCTACAGTAGACAATGAGTGTTTTTGTTGTGGTTGTTGGCATTTTAAGCATAATAAATCATAAAGAAGAAAACTAATAAATTTTATTTCAATATCTCCCACCTGAAAAAAATAGTACTGCTTTTTGGATTAAAAATATTTTATAATTTAAAATGTCTGACAAATATAATATTAAAGTAGAAGGCTAGAGGAAACATAGAGTTAAGGTATTCTAAATTTCTCACATTATCAGTGAAGTGGTGAAAGTAATAATTCATATTAGACTGTAATATGTCAAAGATGCACATTATAAAACAATGAGTATAAGAACAGTAAACAAATGCATAATAAAATGAAACAGGAACCCAAATAGATCAGGAATTACTTTAAATATAAATGGCTGACCCATTAAAAGACAGATTTTTTTTTAGAGTGAATAAAGAAAGCACAACTCTGTTGTTTACAAGACATACACCTCAAATTAAGAACAGAAAAATCAAGTGGGGGTTGTGCGCCAGCCCCATATACCGGAGGTGGCAGGTTCAAACCCAGCCCTGGCCAAAAACTGCAAAAAAAAAAAAAAGAACAGAAAAATCAAAAGTAAAGTGAAAAGAGATATACTACAAATGAAAAGGAAGCACACAAAGCAAACTTTAAGGCAAAAGATATTGCTAATCAGTGAGATTTCCTTTTTTCCTTTTTCTTTTTCTAAGACAAAGCCTCACTCTGTCATCCTGGTAGAGTGGCATGGTGTCATAGCTCATAGCAGCCTCAAACTCTTGGGCTCAAGCAATCCTTTTGGCTCAGCCTCCTGAGTAACTAGGACTATATAGGTGGCCACCACAATGCCAAGCTAGTTTTTCTATTTTTAGTAGAGATCTGGGGGGGATTAAGAGTGGGGTGGGGGGGAGGTCTCACTCTTTCTCAGGCTTGTGTTGAACTCCTGAGCTCAAGCAATCCACTCTCCTCAAACATCCAGAGTGCTAGAATTATAGGTGTGATTTCAAAAGTTGAAATCATTTAGGAACATCCTCTATCACAACAAAATTAACCTAGAAGTTGAAAAGGATAAGATCATAAAAAAATACTCAACTTCTTGGAAATTAAGCAATATAGCAGGATATAAAGTCTATACATAAAATTTCATTTCTTTGTACATTACCAATGAACAACCCAGAAAGGATATTAAGAACACAATTCCATTTACAATAGCATCAAAAAGAATAAAATATTAAGGAACAAAGACAACCAAATAAAAATAATGATAAATACTACAAAATATTGCTAAAAGAAATTTTAAAAAACATAAATAAATGGAAACACATCCCATGTTTACAGATTGGAAGACTTCTTATTGTTAAGGTAGCAATACTATCTATGATCTATGAATTCAATGCAAATTGTATCAAAATCCTAATGACTCATTTTTACAGATATAGAAAAAATATCCTAAAATCAATATGCAATTTCAAGGAACCCCAAATCGCCAAAACAGTCTTGAGAAGCAAGAGGAAAGTAAGGACTCACTATTCTATACTTACTAGAAAGCTACAGTAATCAAAATAATGTGATAGTGGTATAAAGACACATAGACCAATAACATAAAATGGAGCCCTCCCAGGCCCCCCCAAAAATCCTTGCTTATGTAGTCAAAGGATTTTTGACAAGTGAGCAAAGATCATTCAGTGAGGAAATGAAAGTCTTTTTGGTAAATTGTTTGGGGAAAAACAGCTATCTGACTGTCACAAGAACGAAGATGGATGCTTGCTTAAGGCCATATATAAAAATTAACTCAAAAAGACCTAAATTTAGGAGGAGGAGCCAAGATGGCAGTCTGTAGCCAGCTTTCTGCAGACATTCCTGTCCAGAAGGAGAGTTAAAGGACAGAAATTTAGAAAGAAAGCCAACGGTTTGGAGCTGAGCCAAGAGACAAGGTCGAGGAACGCACATCAACCCTATTGGAGCGACCTGCGACCCCAAGGATACAAATAAAAGGTACAGAGCACATCACCAGGCGGACGGGAGTCCCCTCCCCCAAGA